>JAAGAY010010240.1:15648-29794 GCA_011801015.1 Ardeotis arabs | reverse complement strand
GGAGCTGCTGGAGAGGGTCCAGAGGAGGCCACGCAGATGCTGAGAGGGCTGGAGCAGCTCTGCTGTGAGGCCAGGCTGAGAGAGCTGGGGCTGTTCAGCCTGGAGAAGAGGAAGCTCCGGGGAGACCTGAGAGCGGCTCCCAGTGCCTAAAGGGGGCTGCAGGAAAGGTGGGGAGAGACTCTTCAGCAGGGCCTGCTGTGACAGGACGAGGGGGCATGGCTTTAAAACAGAGGGAGGCAGATTCAGACTGGGTGTTAGGAAGAAATGGTTTACGCTGAGGGTGGTGGAGCCCTGTCCCAGGTTGCCCAGAGAGGCGGTGGATGCCCCATCCCTGGAAACATTCCAGGCCAGGTTGGCCGGGGCTCTGAGCAACCTGATCCGGTTGGAGATGTCCCTGCTCCTGGCAGGGGGGTTGGACTGGGTGGCCTTTGAAGGTCCCTTCCCACCCAAACCCCTCTGTGATTCTATACCTAGTGTAGTTGCTCCTGCTTTGAGCTGGAGGTTGGACTGGTGATCTCCAGAGGTTCCTCCCCATCCAAACGACTCCAAGTCATGGCTCCCAGCCTCATGCTCCATAGCAAAGTGGCCTTTTGGCGTCAGTGCCCCTTGTAGGCCTGAGAGATGCTGCGATGCCTCAAAGCCTTCCCTCAAAGCTGATGTGCAGACATCTCAAAGGGCCGCTTCTAGCACGTGTGGCTGGGGCTCAGCGTGTCAAGCAGATCGTGCTGTGTTGGTACAAACCAGCTTTGGCTCCCCCCTTCTCAGGGCGTGAGGTGTCAAATAGTGAGCTGGCTTGGAAGGTGCTGTAGCTAGCTGAAGCCATCAGCTGACAGACATTGAAGCTACTTTAGACGTTCTTTAGTCCACGTCTGCTTTAAAGGTGGCCTTCAAAGGAGCTGGAAAGCCTTGAGCTCCTGTCTCACGGATTTGATATTGATAGTGTGGAGCGTGTATGGTGGGAGATGGGACAGGGGCATCCCCCCTTCTTACTTGCCAGTCATTAGGGCTGGCTCACCTCAGATCTCTCTCTCTAGGTAGATTTCTTCATTCTGCTGGACATGGGCATTATAAAATGTCCATAAAGTGTTACTAACCTCCTGGGGCTGTCACATGCAGGACTTAAAATCATGGAATCGCAGGGGTTTGGGTGGGGAGGGAGTGATCAAGCCCACCCAGTCCAACCCCCCTGCCAGGAGCAGGGACATCTCCAACCAGATCAGGTTGCTCAGAGCCCCGGCCAACCTGGCCTGGGATGGTTCCAGGGATGGAGCACCCACTGCCTCTCTGGGCTTCTTACAGCTGGGATTCTGGGGCTCTTTCCCGATACTTTAGGGGAGATTTCCCGATGGGAAGGGGGGATTTGTGGGGAGCAGGTGCTTATGGCCGGCCCTACGGGCTTTGCCCTGTTACAGTGAGCTGGCAGCGGAGGGGTGGCAGCAGTGCCGCCCGGTAAAGGCTGCTGCAGTCAGCTCTTGCCATTTTTTTCCCTTTAGTCAGCTGCCAGTTGGATTTGGCTTTTTCTGGAGAAGATAAACAGTTACCAACTTACATTTTTGACTGAAGACCACCAGAACATGGTATTCTCTTTGGGACCTTCATGATGTCTTTGTGTCTGAGTGGGATTTGTGTGTCCAGCCTGTGTCAAGTCCGGGTTAAAGCTATTTTTGGTCAGACGGCTGTCGGGCATCCGTCACGGCGACAGTTACAGATGAGTATTTAACGAGGTTCACAGTATGGTCGGTCAGTGTCTCTTCTGGACACTTGAGACTATCCTGGTCAGGATTTTTGGCTCTGAACCAGGCAGGGGCTCCCTACTGGGACTTCTCCTGAAGTGAGGAAAACCTGGAGATGCAACTTCTGCCCCTTGAACAGCACCAGCCCCAGGCCACCCTGTTTCTGGTTCTGCCTCAAGGTTTGTCCCCTTATAGACCACAGAGCGAGAAGCTGATCTTCTTGAGGGACATCACGGGTCTGGCAAGGCCTCTTTTTTTTTTGATTCGTTAGCGTTAATTCAAGTAAAAGTTGAAGTAGCCACGGGGTTCTGTACCACTCGGTGCCTGTGCAAAAGCATGGAGATGAGTTAGTGGGTCATAAATAACCGATGTGGGGGGAAATGGTTTGAAAAATACCAGTTTGAGGAGAATGGTTATGTAGAAAGAGGATGTGACCATCAGCAGGGAGTGTTAAATACATCTGCTGAATGTAGGGGGAGCTCTGGCTGGGTGACTCTTCCCGTGTCTCTTGTGTAAAGGTGTCAGATCCATAACTAACGCAACATTCTGCTGCTCTGATCCGAGCTGAGGCTGCAGGGGCAGCAGTTTTTGCTCTCCTCAAAATAAAACTGTACAGTGATTTTCATCATGTGAAAGTGTATCAGCTGTCGCAAGGGGAAACGGAGGGTGCAGTACTCCAGTGATGGACACTGCAGGATCTAACAGCTTGGCTCGTGCTTACAGAAAACACCGGAGCCGAGGTCTTGGGAATACCTAGATTTAGGATCTGGCTTCAGTGTGGACTGGCTTAGGGTTCTGCAGCAGAAATACAGAGCGGGGAAACCCAAAAATGTGGGAGTTTGAACTCTGTGCCCCAAAGCCTTAGAGGAAGGTGCTTCTGTCTGGATTCCTCCTTTAAAACCAGTCCCTGCATAGCCCCTCAGGGCTGTGAACGGCACGTGAACCAGTATCTCGTCTGTGGATGCTGCTAAAGGGGAGCTCAGCAAGTGCTGAGAGCCCGAAGGTGTTGCTGACACCTAAACCATGTCTGAGAAACCAGCTGAGCCCTACGAGGGTTCCGGCCTTACCCAGGGCTCTGCGTGTGGCCTCGGAGTCGGATGTTCCTGCAGGTCAGGTTCAGCTGTCGTGACAGACCATCAGTTCAGGCTGTAGATGAAGCCCAACTGCAGAGCGTGCCCAAGGGCTTATGGTGTCCTCCAGGCTGATCTCCATCCATGAGTGCCTCCTGTGTCCTCTTACACCACGGTCTGAGCGCAGCTCCATCCCATCGGCTGTGATCGCCAGCTGCGCTCGCTTTGTTTCCATCTGGCACAAATTCCCATGAACGCAGAGTGCCGGCGTGGTGAAATTGGCTTTATAGCTGGAAACATTTACCTGCCCCCAGCTCCTCTACCACCAAAATATTTAAACGAGGCCAGGGCTAGTTTGCTTTATTAATGACTTGGCAAGACCATGGGTTACCTGTGGAGGTGATGGAGCAGGACGTGCTTGTTCCTGCGCCGTAACGATGGGGTTCGTTAAGCTGCTAGCTGGGGGTAGCGCTGAGGGGGTGTGGAAGGATAGGTAAAGCCCTGACTGCTCTCTGTCCACAAGTGAGATTCCCAAAGTGTCCACTTCTGTAAAAAGCTCGTTAGCTGGTGAAGGTGGAAGATCACCATCGGGGAGCTGTGCGCCCTGGGGCTGGGAGCTGTAGCCAGCTGCTTTGAAAAGAGACTGAAAAAGCTCTGCTGGGCCTACATCTGTCCGGTGTGCCTGATGGATGTAATCTGTCGTGGCGTGGCTGCACATCTGCCCCAAACGTTATAAATTTGGTGCTGGGGGATGGGGGGAGGGCTCGTATGAATGATCAGACAATTGTTTTGCTCAAGTTTTTAAAGGGGTGTTTCTCTCCTTTTTTTGGGTTGCACTCCAACTCCAGAAGGTAAGAACCACTGCTGATTGTTCTAAAGCTGCTCCTCTCTCTCACCGCAAGCCGCAACAGCCTTCGTTACAGAGCGCCCGCTCGTTTCCCAGTTAGAAACCGAGCCAGGGTGGCGTAGCTGCTGCTCCTGCTGCTTTCCCTGCCTGCCCTTCCCGCATGCCCTTTGCATCTGCGCTCCGGTGCCGCATGCCCTTTGCATCTGCGCTCCGGTGCCGCATGCCCTTTGCATCTGCGCTCCGGTGCCGCATGCCCTTTGCATCTGCGCTCCGGTGCGATGCAGACTGGGAATCCCCGTGTTTGTGGAGTCTGTGGAGAACGCTGGGCTGCTGCATGCAAGCGCTTCGTGTCTTACGAATTAACCTGCTGCCTGCCGCCTGGGGAGGGCTGCTGGGTTTGCATGGTGTGGTTTTGGGCGTCTGTTGTCTCGGGGATGTTTGGTGCTGCGTATTGGGGGAAGCAAAACTTAACACATAAAAGAAGCTGCTTTTCTAAATCGTGGGTGTGTTTAACAAGCCTGAATTTGGGAGAGGAGTGTCTGCTTACGGTATCTCCCTGCTCTGACACTTCATAGATCTGAAACTGTTTTTAAAACCGTCATATTTTAATATACTAATAAACAAAAAGCTGTTTCTGTGAATGTCTGATTCAAAGGGAAAGTGGTGAAGAAGGGGATGCTCAAAAAAAAAAAAACCAACCCAAAATGGGAAAAGCCCTCACCCTTAAACCCAGTCCAGCCCATTTGGGCGTTTTTACCCGGTGATGGTGATGTGAAGACACTTGCTGCTGGATGCACTTTGTATTCAGCTTCCAGTGAGAGCAGAGGGCGATAATTAACTCTTCCCTGGTGCTGAGGTTGCTGGGTGCTGTGGCACCTGGCCGGGGTGACACCGGTGAGGTCCCAGCGCTGTCTCTCTGCCCAGCAGCACCAGCAGATGCCCCTCTGTCTGCAGGATCCCCTGGAGCGGTGGGGTGGGGCCCTGCGGTGGGAGATCTGCTGGTGCACATGTGCAGAAATGCTGTGAACTGAATTAAAAATGTAATGTAAAGTAACCTTCTGGTAGATAAATACACCTTGCCTGATGAGGGCAAGGGTTTCAAGTTTAAATACATCATGACTGAAAAATTTCCACCTCGTGTCCTATCTCTGTGTGACCGAACAGAAATTATTTGGTCACACTTCATTTTCAAATGGGAACGAGCCAGCTCGGTCTCAGAGGTGTCGGGAAGGGAGCGGGATGGAAAGTGTGGACAGAAACACGCCACCTCCTTCCCTTCAGCGGGCAGCTGGTCGCCGTGGAGAGCCCTCACCTCTGCCCCGTGAACGCTTAAAAAGCCGTGGTTTAAGGACGGCTTAAATCTGGCCATTCTCAGAAGGAAAATTTGGTGTGTACGTGTCTGTTTGAAACGTCGGGTAGCTTGGAGAAATTCTTGGAGGGACAAGAGCTCAGAACGCAGAACGTGTATTTCTTACGCCGTGACCGGCCCTTACAGCCACCCTGAGCTGCCCCAGTCCCGGCTGCGCCGCTTTAGCCTTTCAGCGGTCCGACGGGATGGGTGAGGAGTCGCCCCTTCACTTGCTGCTGGTCGCTTTGGGATCAGTTTTCTGGTTTATTAATGAAATGGAAGTGCAGGTATGAAAAACGTTAATTTTCAAAATAGAAGAGAGATTTAGAAGCTACAGAAACCCCTTGTTTAGTCAGCAGTGTAAAAAATACAGTTTGTGTAGCGGTCACAGGTTTGTAAGTGTGAACAGGTTTTTAAGTTCCCGTAACTCAGTGAAATGGGTTGTTTTTACCTGGGAAGTCAGTGTCCGAAGGGAATAATCACTGAGACACCGTTTTCGGTGGAAAGCAGTGCTGCTGAGCGCAGCGGCAGCAGCAGAACAGCTGGGAACTGGATTTGTAGCCGAAATACTCGCCCAGCGCCGCGTGCTGGAAGCGGCTGCGGCGGGGGCTCGGAAGGTGCCCCGCTCTTGGGCGGCAGCGGCGGTGTGTCAGGCCCTGCTGCGGAGCGAGCTGTGCGGCTGGGACGCCGGCGGAGTTTGGGAAGGTGCGTTTGCTCGCCCTGCTCACGGAGGGGGTCCCCGGGGAGTGCCGAGGGGTGCGGGCTGTGCCAGACCTCTCCTGACCAGCGTCTGCCAGCGGAAGTTCTCTCGATGCTGTGGTTTGGAGCCGGTGTCTGCGCTCAGACCGGTTTCCCTCTGGTAGAGGTGCCTTTGGGGGAGCGGGTGCGTTGCTCCCTGGGTTTGCTCAGGCTGGAGCACGCTGTGAGCGAGGATAATGCGTAAAGGCACGGGAAGGTAAAGCGATGCGCAACTTCAGACAGTGGACGGATCGGTGTCTCCCAGTTTTGTGAGGAAGATCCTAGGCCCGGGCACGGGAGCCTGGGTTGTGACCCCTGCACTGGCACGCTGAGCCCTGCCTGCGCCGGGTTTGCTGCCTGCGTTTTGGCAGGTTTGCAGAGAGGCCCTGCTATTTTTAGCTTTTGGAGAATAAAACCGAGGAGGTTTCAGCGTGCGCTTGTAGCACCGTGGAAACCCAGTGAATCCTGGTAAACATTGTTATCGTTACCTTTGCACCTTCTAAGCTGTTGTAAAGATATTTTTTCACTTGAATGCAAGCTCGTTTCAGTGAACTTTCTGGAGGTGGAGGGTGCCAGTCATCCTGTGTCAGGAATTTATCCTGGTCTCACCAGGAAAACGCTGCTGTTGTCAGGAGAGTGGCCTGATGATGCAAGTGCATTACTGACAAACTACTGAAATATTTGAATATATTTGAAAAGGGCTTGCATTTCGTAACAGCTGGGTGAAGTTAGAGCATCTTGATGGTACGTGTAGCCTGATTTCAGTGCCTAAAGGAGATTGTGGATGAAAGCAGGTCAGGCAGGTCGAGCTTGTGTGAGGGGACTCCCTCTGCTCCTGGCACCAGCCGAGTTTCGAGGGAGGCAGGGTCTGGAAAATGTCGTTCACTCTTCCCCTCGTTGAAGCAGGAATAAAGCAGGAGCCGAAAGCTTCGCCCCAGCTGACCAGCGGCAGGAGCAGCTCAGGCTGCAGCTTTCCCAGGCAGGGACCGAGCTGTGGACCCCTTGCCAGCTCTTCACAGAACCTGCCAGCTCAGTTCTGCCCTGCCTCTCCGTTATTCGGGAGCCTGGTGGGAAATAAGAAGTTTTTCATGCTATCTCCTAGTATGTGTGTTGTAAAAATATTTATCTGGGTTGAAAAACGTGTTGGAATAAGCACTGGAACTCTGCTTCGTTAGCTGTAAAAAGAGAGTGTGACATAATAATTTAATTTTAGTAGAACATCCTGTCTAACGCTTCGTACACTAGCTAGTTCTTGGTGGAAGCCCTAGCAGTTCAGGAAAATTCTAAGTGTGTGCTGTGGATAAAGCATCTCTATTCAAAAAATCCTGCGAGCTGGGAGCTGTGACGCTGAGCTGGGAGTTGTTCCCGCTGCGTTCATAAATGGAGTGCATCACGTCCCGGGTAGGAATCGCCAGCTGAGTCAGGAGAAGAAAAGGCAGTTTCCATTCAAAGCCTTCCCTTGCTTCCCAAACCACACCAAGCTCCGCAGACCCGCACCCCGTGCGTGGCGCTGAAGGGAGCCCTCGAGGGGTGTGGGTGCTGTGCCGCTTGCGCTCCAGTTCAGCCTCCGTTCCTAACTGCTCGGCTGTGAAGTAGCTTTTGGTAGTCATTCACACCAAATCGCCAGCATCCGCACCGGTATTTGCACCTTGCGTTTAACTGGGAGAGCGGGACCCCTCTGCTGCCCGCTGCCGCTCTGCAGCACTGGTTCGTACTGGGTGAGAACTGGGCGGTCTGCGAGAACAGGAACACGGAGGTTGAGCATAGTGGGAGAAGTCATAATTGGCGTTAGCTCGTTGTGGAAGATTCTTAATTAAATAATGACACGAACACAGCCCTACCTGGAGAGGGGGCAGGAAGGGCACGGCCGCCTCTGGACTGAGTGTGAGCTGTGGGAGGGCGAAGGGATAACCTGAGCTCTAACGGATCGGATGCAGCTCCCGTGAGGGGACCCGAAGGAGCACGGCGGTTACAAACCAGCCGTGTCATGGGCTTGCTGGCCTCCGCTTGGCCTTTTCGGGAGGATGGACCCTGTTTGGAGCCCTCCGGAAGGACCGGTCTATTAGCAGTGGTGTTCATGGAAGCTGATGGTCAGCAGTAGCAGAGGCTGACCGGCTCCGTGCCTGGAGCAGCGTGGATTCCGGTGGGATGGAAGGGACCGATGTGCAGTAGTGGGTGACGAGGAATCTGGAGCGGGCGGGAACCCGCCTCTCACCTCGTCTGCCTCAGGGGGGACGTGAGCGGTACCCGGGGCGCTGGCTGTGGCCGAGTGGCAGTCGTGGAAAAAGACGGTTCCTATGGGAAGGGTTGGAGCGCGCACGAGCCGTCGCTCGTCGAGGCAGAAAGGGTGTCACGTGATGTGATGGCCGTGCACCTTATACCCAAATTGAACCTTTTGAAAGTCAGGTGGGGCTTGTGGAGCGATTTTTAGCTTCTGAAAGTTTTCACAATAAGCTTTATGAAGGGCTAAGGTAGTGTGGCATCTGTGACAGCCTTCCAGAAGAGCCCGTAGAGGAAGGCACGCAACTAGAGATGGGTAAACATGAGGAAAAAAAAAAAATAAAGCAGGAATAGCGGATAAGCTGTTAAACAATGGAGTCAATTCAGCAGGAGCAGTGCAGGTGCCAGCGCAGTATAGCTTTGTAAAGATGGGTCCTGCCAAGGCTTCATTCCTTGGGGAGCTTCCAGAGCACAGCTCTGCCTGGACTTTGGGAAAACGCTTGGCTTAATGTTGATTTTCTGCTCTGATACAGATTGAAAAGAATGTGCTGTGAGCTAAAGGGCGGGTACGTGGCGGGGCTCTCCTTGCTGCCCCGGAGCTCCCTGGACGTGGGAATGCCTCGGTGCTATTCAGTGTGCTACTAGTGATCTGGAAAACAGGAGAAAATTAATTTCCTAGGTGCAGCGATGGAAAGGATGATGATGAACAGTGATGGGAGGAGGACAGGTTTATATATTTTTCTATACTGCCGTGTACGGATGGGCCTGTACAAACTGCACTTGTGAGCAGTCCTTGCGTGGTACTGGCCTGCAGAAATTGCATCGAGGAGCAAAGACGTGAAGAGGAAGGCTCTACCCTGGGGAGAAATCCCTTTGGAAAGAATTTGGGGCTGCTGTAGGAAATCACACTGAATTCTAGCTGCCAGGGGGCCCTGTGGCTCTGGAGGAGAGGATTAGCGTTGTGAAGTCAGCACGTAGCCGCGGTGAAACTGGTGGGAGAAGAGTCGCTTCCAGTTGTGGTGTTGACGTCTGTAGGAGCGGCTGTGCCGTTGGGGATGGTGCACAGCGAAGCCTCGGGAGCGATGGCCGAGGAGCTGGTTTCGGTGGGGAGAGTCGAGGTGATGAGGAGAGGTTGTCTGCTGCGTGCAGAAGTGTTTAGGAGGAGCTTGTAGTCGGCGGTAGGGGTTCTGGCTGGAATTTCTACCTCCGTACGCTGTGCCTGAAGGCTGGCACGAGCTCTCTGATCGAAGCGAGGTGCCGACGTTACTGGTTTCTCTTGTATCACGGTTGGCTGTCTCTCCCAGACATTTGTTAGCCAGAGGAGCTGCTGGGTCCATGTAAGGGTACCCAAGTGAAACGGAGTTTTGCCATGTAAGAACCAGAACAGGACGAGGGGCTGGTCCCTGGCGTGCCTGAGGCCCAGCTGCTTCCTCCAGTGCTGCTGGTTTCACTGGAGCATCAGGCTGAGCTGTGTGCTGCGGCGGTCAGATGGGCTTTGGGCTGGAGTTCAGAAAATTCCCTCCTCGTTGTAGTTTTCACTAGTATTTCTTACTGGCAAAAACTCAGAAAGCACAAGATCCTGCAGAGCACAGATGCTGTAGGGGCTTTTTCTGACCCTTTGCATGGAATAATCATGGAATCACAGAGGGGTTTGGGTGGGAAGGGAGCGTTCAAGCCCACCCAGTCCAACCCCCCTGCCAGGAGCAGGGACATCTCCAACCAGATCAGGTTGCTCAGAGCCCCGGCCAACCTGGCCTGGAATGTTTCCAGGGATGGGGCACCCACCGCCTCTCTGGGCAACCTGGGACAGGGCCCCACCACCCTCAGCGTAAAACATTTCTCCCTCATATCTAATCCAAGCCTGTCCTCTTCCAGTTTAAAACCATTACCCCTTCTCCGGTCACTATAGGCCCTTGTCAAAAGTCCCTCCCCTGTTTTCTTGTAGAGGACTTGTAGTTTCTTGTAGTCCCTTGGGTGGGGACTGGTGTCTCACTGTCCGTTTGCGTGGCAGTCAGCACAGACAGGGTCGGGTCTAGCTACCGAAATACCGGCCCTCCTCTCCTAAGGGTGTTTCCCTGTGGTTCATGAGCCACCGGATCTGGCCGGCGTTCCCTGGGGGTCTCCTGCCTGGTTTTGGTAGGTGCTGGGGCAGAGGAGGCCAGGCCAGTTTCAGGATGTTGGCCTCTCCTTGTACCTGGCAGCAGTAGTTGAGCTGAGCTCTGCTGCTGCTCTTAGGCAGGGCTTGGCGCGTGCGTGCCCTGCCGCAGTCGTCGAAGGGCTGTGCTTGTCCTCCCCTTTATTCCCTTTCCCGGGGCTCATTTCACTGCTGGCGAGGCAGGTTTCTTTGGATGCGCATAGCAAAACTTGCTGCAGATAGAGCTCCAGCTCCTGCTCGGGGCTTGCAGGGAACCAGTCACAAATTCGGGGTTTGAGTCAATTTGATGGATTTGCTTCCAGCCTTTGCGACAGGGTGTTGGGAGGTGAACTTCTCGCCTGGTTCCTGTGCGGGGGCTGTGCTCCGTACCCGTACGCTCCATGAGCAGGGACGCCTGTTTGGTAGGGGGTGTCACCAGCCTGACCTGCAGTGGAACAAGTCACCAGCCCTGCCGTCTCCACCTGATTTTGCTTCTGCCTACAGAGGGGTGGGTTTAAAAAAGCAAACAAAGAAACCCCCGCCCGCACTGGTGAGAAGATGGATCTTCCGTGCCGCTTCTCCCGGCCGGGATGGAACCGCTCCACTCTTTTCAGGGGAAATTGCGTAATTGGTTTCCGTTCTTTATCCCACAACCCTCATTTCGGTATGACATGGGGGTTTTTTTGGGGGGGGGGAACATACCAAAAAAAAACCCCAAGAAAACCAGCGTACAACTTGAAATGTTTGCAGCGAGTAGCTGTCAGCACATCTGCTCTGGGTTTCAGATGGGCGGCGCTGGGTGTCTAGAGCTCTAAAAGTGTGTGACCGTTTCGATGCTCTGCAAACAAGTATTGAGGAGCCTGAACTTGGGGTTTATTTGTTTGATTTTTTTTTTTTTTTTCTTTCCCTGGGGCTGGAGCGTGGGTACGTGGACTGGTTTCACTGTTGCTTATTACCGCAGCTTCAACTTGTATTCTCCCTGGGAATAGAAGTTGGGTCTGGAGCCTGTCTGCCTCTGCATGCGCGCCGGTCGGGTGAGGGCGGCGGCTGTCTCGCGGCAGCCGATCAGCGCTGAGGAGGCGCGTTCCAGCACTGACCTGGTGGTTTTGTTTTCAGCGGGACCTCTCCTCTGGCGTGCCTGAATGCGATGCTGCACACGAACTCCCGGGGCGAAGAGGGCATTTTCTATAAGGTGCCGGGGCGCATGGGCGTCTACACCCTGAAGGTGAGTGTCTCGGCCGGGGAGCTGTGTTCGAATTGAGTCCTCAGGTGGCTTTTAGCCACTTAAAGATACGCTGGGTGAGACTCACCCCAGGAGGGACCAGTTCCTCAGGAGCGTGAACTGCAGCATAAACTTTCTCTCCAAATGCAAGCGCTAAGTCGTTGTGCTTGCCGGTGAGCGCCTGGGTGCTGAAAGTGCAGGCGAAGGTGCCGGTTTTAATCACAGCGGTGCAGTTTGCTGGTAGTAATGACTATCCCAGCAATAAAAGAGTGATTAACATGGTAATGAATTTTACCCCTACGAGGGTAACTTCATTTTCATTGATCTCTACTCGTATCTAGAAATGAAAAATTACCTTGTCCTCACTGTTAATAGTTGGCAGGGAACACTTGTAGGGGAAGAGTGGGGATTCCTCGATTTATCTGATCAGCACCTTTAAAAATAATCTTTATTCGACACCTCTTTCCCCAGTTGAACTACTAGAGGGAAGCCAGCTCACACTGGTTTCGATTGTCTGTGACAATCTGAAGACTGTGCTGTACGATAGGATTCCTCTCCCTACACGCAGGCCTCTCCAGTGCAACCTCTCTACTGGTAGCTTCTGGTGTTTAAGTTGTGTGTAATGTGGTATTTTCCATGGTTCGCAAGGCTGCGTTCTGGGTGAGCTTTGGGGGGGTGATTTTTGTTTTGTTTTGTTGTTTGGTTTTTTTTTCTTTTGTTCCCCCACCCTCTTCCCCTCAACTTTCCTTTATAAGCTTTACGTCATCCCTCAGCTCCCCGCCCCCCAGTATCCCAAATCCTCGTTTTCCTCCATTTCCCCATCACATTACTTACAAAGCTCACGCTGGCCCTCTCCAGAGCTGTCTGGTGGGTCCTGGTGGCCCATCAGCACGTGACTGGAGCCTCTTGGTCTTTGGTGTGTATCTGGTACCCCCTGCTCATCCGGTTTGTGTCTCTGTGTATTTGTTACTGCTTACTTTCAAAGTGATAAAAAGGAAAATAGAAAAATCTGAAGAGAAAGAACAAGCGAGGCACGCACATGCTGTGTGTATTTGTCCTGAGCTTGTTTCTCTTCTGGATGCCCTTGTTTCTCTCTTGGATTCCTTGGAGATGGGAGCGCTGGGGGTGTCTGTGCCCCAGGAGGGATGCGCAGCGGCTGCAGTGCTCCCTCGTCCCCCTCCTTCGTCTGCGCCCGCTCTTGGTGCAGCACGTGGGGTCCTGTGCTGTGGCACGGCAGCAGCCGCGCGGCCCCTGCTCGCGCTGGGGTTTGCCTTTGTCCCAGCAGCCACCCGCCGTGCCCGGTTGCTGCACGGCGCGTTAGTTGGACATCCAGTACGTTGGTTTGTTGAATTTGTCCACACTGCGCAGTGGACTTGCTGTTCACCAGCAGCCTGGAAGATTCCGGTCTGGAGGAACATTTTTAACGTGCTGTTTGGGGAAGTCTGCCTCGTTCATCTCTCACACGGATGCTAAACCCAGTGCTCACCATCTTGCCGGGTATCTTTCTGGGGCTGATAGCTGAGAGACCAAATTTTGTTTGATTACTGAGCGTGGATCACTAAAAGGAAGAAGCTCACTTGTTGAAAGAGCAACAAGAGTGTGGAGAAGGTTGTTCTGCAGCTGAGAGTTCATTTCTGCTTTGAAAGAACTTCAGTAGGGTGAGCTGCAGGAGTTGATGTTAATGGAGATCCTGGACTGATGTCTCGCATGGAAACTTTGAGAGAACACAGGATCCACAGCGTGGACTGGACACCGCGTCAGAAGATACTGGTGAAAACCTTTCGCTGGTAAGAAGAGGTGCAGCTGGAAGGAGAGCCGCTAACGTTGTGTGGGCTTTGTCAGCTAATGGGGCAGCTGTCTGCAGAAGCGAGGGCAGGTTGGAATCACAGGGTGGTGGTGGGAAGGGACCTCTGGAGATCATCTGGTCCAACCCACCGTTTAATGCAGGGTCAGCTAGAGCGCGTAGCTCAGGGCTGTGTCCAGTCATGGGCTACATGTGAGGTCCTACAAGGACGGAGACCCTCCCAGCTTCTCTGGGAACCTGTTCCGGAGTTTCATCATTCTTGCAGTAAAGAAGTTTTTCCTTATGTGGAAGTGGAATTTCTGTGTTTCAGTTTGTGAAACCCTTTGTCTGGGCACACTGAGAAGAGCCTGGCTCTGTCATCTTTACCCCCTCCCACCAGAAATGCCAAGTCGGGACAAGCCAAGAAGTCCAGGTTTTCTAGCTGGTCGTGAGTTCCTCCTTACCAGGCAGGAGGTGAAGGCATCCAATGCCAAGGGTTCCTCTCCTGTCGACAGAAGAAAACTGAGAAAACTGAACTGGATGTGTAATTGCTGTGTCTCGGGTGACCACGTTACCTTTCCGAAGGCTCAGCTGGGAAGGAGGTGTGGTGGAGTGTCGGCATTAGGAATACACAAGCTTGGTCTTTGTTGACTTTGGTGACACTTGGTGTAAATAAAGATGATTTTTTTTTTCTCCCCTGCTTTTGGCGGTGTATTCTCTTCCACTGTGATTTAAAAGTAACTTTATTTCTGAAGCGCAGGATGAAAATACAAGTGAAGATCTGAACCTCTTAGTTGGCCTTGCTGGTGGAAGAAATCTGGAATGAATTGAATTGGTGACACTTGTGTCCCCTTAAGGACTTTTTGGCCTTATTTGTGGAAATTAGTTGTAGCTCTAATTTCAGAGAAAGCACAAGAAATCAATTCTGTAACTGGAGAAAGGTGTTGGGATTTACTTTCTCCAGTGGGTGTTAGCAGAAGGGTTTTTGCCATCTGGTGCGCACAGGCCCGTTTGTCTGTCCAGGACGTACCACCGCTGCCCTGTGTGCCTT
>JAAGAY010010240.1:0-15628 GCA_011801015.1 Ardeotis arabs | reverse complement strand
GACATCTCCAACCGGATCAGGTTGCTCAGAGCCCCGGCCAACCTGGCCTGGAATGTTTCCAGGGATGGGGCATCCACCGCCTCTCTGGGCAACCTGGGACAGGGCTCCACCATCCTCAGCGTAAAACATTTCTTCCTCATATCTAATCCAAATCTATAGCCGTATTTTCCATGGGCTCACAGCAGACAACGTGAGTGTTTAAGGGGCGAGCGGTGAAGCAGTTCTGACATTGCTCTGAAGCGTAAAAAGATCCCCAGTCAGTGGTTGGTAAATAAAACCACTGCTTTCAAGAGTTTTGTTAATCGGGCGAGTGTTTTGTGGAGTGGGTAACCCTGTCCCTTCCCTTCGCAGAAGGATGTTCCGGATGGGTTGAAGGAGCTGTCTGACGGCTCGGAGGAGAGCAGCGACGCCCAGTCCGACTCTCAGAGCTCCGAGAACAGCAGCAGCAGCAGCGACGGCTGCAGGAACAAAGATGGGAAGAAAAGCAGATGGAAAAGGAAAGGTAATTTTCTTTTTCAGGAGCGCTGATTTTAACGTGGTCTGTGTCCGTGAAGGACTCGAGGGTTTTTATCCGTCACATCTGCTGCGTTATAAAGACAGGCTTTTACAGTTAACAGCCTAAAATCCGCCGGTACCGTTGGTGCTCATGGAGTGACGCCGGCGTTGACTGACTGCCGTGGCCCCGAAGGGGAGAAGCTGCCCGCGTTCGGTGTGTTTAAGCCCTGACGCAGGTCACAGAGCAGCACGCTGTGCTTCGCGCCCAGGAGCAGTGCATCTCTTCCTGCCAGGTTTTCCCTGCCGGCCGCCTGCTTTCCCGAGAAGATTGTGCCTTTTACTTCTTTGGGTGCCGTCCTGGGAGCGAGCGCAGGATCTCTGAGGGTGAAGCCTGGTGTGAACCGCGGGGTCCCGTAGGGTTTGGACTTGAGCCACTGTGCTCTTTGCTGTCCTGGCTTGGACTCCGTGCCCTCACAAGCCGGGCAGTATTTAGGTGTTTGATACCGCTGAACATTAAATCGTTTACAACCTCAGCGGATACAGTGGAGCGCTGCTTTTCCAAAGGAAGCAATTCCTGGAGCCTGGTTCCAGGGCAGCACAGTCGTGCGCCCGCCAGCAGCGCTCCACGCGCGGGTGCAGCCGCTCCCACGGCACTGGGACACGGGGGGATGGAGCAGGACCCGTGAGGAGACCCTCCAGAGAACTAGCGCGGGGCTTTGGGACAGAGCCGGGACTTGCGGGCGCTCTTGCTTACCCTTGTTTCCTCTCCTGACTCCTTTCCAGTCGTATTGCATCGCTTCTGAGATCCGGGGGCGGAAATGCCCGTACGCTGCGTTCTGTGAATGGTGTCTGTCCTCTCTTTTATTTCTTCTAACAACTCTTAACATTTTTTGCTTATTCCTTTCCATCATGTTCTGTAAGCTGTTGCTTTTTTGGCTGTTGATGGGCTCTGAGTCGCTGCTTTCACCTGCGGACACTCCGGGGTCGTTCTCCTGAGCAGCAGTAGCTGTTGGAGTTGCTCTCCCCTTTGGTCATTACGTTGCTTTATCTTTGCGGAGTCCCACCTCCTGTTTTCGTGCCCTTCCTGCGGTGTCGTGAGGCCCTTGGCAGTTCTTTCTGTGCAGTCAGGTTTAATCTCTTGTTACGCAGAACAACCTCTGCCTGCCGGCTGTGTCCCACCGCGGATCGCGTACGCTGGGTGGCGTGGGTGGCAGCGTGCTTCCTTGGGCGCCCCACGGGCCGCCGCGCCGCGGGGAAACCTGCCTGGGTCTGCCTCCTCTTAACTTATCAGCTGCTAATCTGCAGGACTTAAAGATCTGCAGGGCTTAAAATAGTTTCTTCTACTCCGTTCCTACACCAGACAAGTTTATTTCTAACTCCTGAGTCATTTGATGGGTGTAACCACTTTCTCTAGGATCTGTCGTGGCCTATTTAAGTGTCTGTGCCGCTGGCACGTGTTGTACCCTTTCAGATGCTCCTTTTGATTTCTTTTTAGCTTGTTTCTGTGTTTCAGTGTGGTTCTGCTTTTTGTGGAGTGGAGTATTGCTGTGACAGGGCCTATGACCTTTTTAGAAATTTCCGTGTAGATGTAAATGCTTTCTGCATTTAAGAAGGCAAAAACCAAAACCCTAAAACCAAAACTGCTGAGTTCAGCTAGAAATCAGAAGCTTCATGCGAGAATAAAATTTTCTGGCCTATATTACACACAAGAACGTTCAAAGGCGTAAGTTACCTGGTGTTTTAATCTGTGAGAGGCTTTGCTCTGAGGGGTTGGGTTTTTAAGCAGTTTGGGTAAGACTGAAGTTAGGAGCGCATTGTACTGTTACGTCACGAGAGGAGGTGAGCAGCCTTGTGCTTTTACACGCTGTTGTAGGACAGTGATGACGCTGTCCTGGTGAAACCTGCGCTCGTGGATTCTGGGGTGACCCTCGCTCGTGTGTGAATGTTGAGGTTTTGCTTCGTGGTGGGGAGGATACAAACGTGGACTTGCACGTGTTAGCATAAATCCCAGCTCAGTGAGCGGCCCTGCTCTGAACCAGCTCTCTTCGCTCTCTTCGCCTGTGGGTGGCCGGTTTTGCGCTACGCACGCGCAGAGCTTGGATTTTGGCTTGGGCTGAATTTCACCAAGAACAGGTTTAGTCCCACCGGTTCTGGGCAGCCCTCCTGTTGCGGGTCAGAGCCTGGCCGGCCTGGGATGAGCCCGCTCCAGCGGGAAGGAGGGTGTGTGGAGGGGGGCAGGGGTGGGGGCAGGAGCACCCACTCCATCCAGCACCCTGGCAGTGCCCCCAAAGCCACGGAGGGTGGCTCGGTTCGAGAAACGTGTGCTGTTGGCACTTTATTTCCTGATAGGCTTTCTCTCATGGCAAAATAAGCAAATGGACTTGTGCAGCGTGGCTGTGCGTCGTCCCTCCGCACGGGACAGGGTCGCCCACGCCGCGACGCTTGCCCCGTGCAGCGCCGGTTGGTGCTGCTGTGTCAGTGGTGCGCCGGGGAAGGGAGCGACCGCGCCGGGGCTTTCCCCCCGCCTTTTGCTGTGCTAGCCATTTCTTGCCTCTTTGTTTTGCAGCAGATATTTCCTTTCTCTGTTATTCTGCGTTTCCTCTTTCTCGTCTTGCCGCTGTCGGCTGTGGCGGCGAGGCTGGAGAGCAGCGGTGCTGCTCCGCTGTGCCTGCCCCAGGTGCCACCACTGCCGCCCCCTCACTGCCAGGGTCTTGGGGATTTGGAGATCCTGGGGGCGCCTGCAGTGCAGGACACCTGCAGGTACCCAAGAAGAAAGCAGTTTGGGGTTTTTTTAAGCTAGATAATTCAGGCTTGCTGCCACTCAAATGCCCGTGAAGCTCTGCGTCTGACAAGCATCTTCCCAGAAGCAAAGATGCCCCAGCAGAGGCAATAGGAGTGTCTTCTCCTCAGTCTCCTTTTCTGTGTTTTTCCTGCAGTGTAGCTTTGCTTTGGAGATTTCAAATGGAAGCATAAAAGCTGAAAGAATTGGGCATGTTTGGTGCACTCGAGTAAGGAAATACATCAGAGGTCTGAGGGCCGTTCTGGGTGACCGGGATCCCGACCGCTTGCCGTGGGAGCCTTGGTGGATGTTACAGTCCACGCCTTTCATGAGGGATTTTAGAAATTCGTAACGAAGGACGTAAACAAGAGAGTTCTTTGCAAAAAATATCTTTTAAAGAAAAGATAAGATACATTAACCTTCCAAAACACTCCCAATGTACGGTGCTGATCCCCCTCCCAGGGTGTGACTGCGGGAGGGGGGTACGGGCAGAGTCAAGGCCCCGCTAACGGCTGCTGCAGGGAAACGGCCGGTCTGAAGGACGCTGAACGGCAACAGATGTAAATTAACATCTGGCTTGATTCCTCCTCTGCTCTTAAACTGTAGCTTTTAAAGCTGATTCCACCCAAACTGAAGTGAGTAGCTGGAGGGGTGACAAAGGTCGTGAGGTCCCTGCTTTTCGCAGCAGCGCGTGGCGGGGAAGGGAGCGGAGGCACCGTCGCCACTCCGAGGGCGCGAAAGGCTGCGGCTTGGCCTCGTGCTTTGGTGGACGGGTGAGAAGAGACAGGAGGGGGATGTGGCTGTCGCAGCTGCAGGAGGAACAGCTTCTGGAGCCTGCTGTTTGCAGCCATGCAAACCATGCGACGCCAGCCATGCAAGCCATAAACCTGCAGCAACTTGGGCTCTGCTGGTTCTAGGTCTTATTGCTTAATTTTGCTGTGAGAGCTCTGTCTTCTGGCACCGAGATGCCTGGTTTATCTCCCCAGCTCTGTTTCTTGGCTGTGCCGTAACTTTGCGTGGAAATTAAATGATCCAAAGCTGTTTCATGAGGTAAAGTAAGGTACTCTGGGAAATGGTTCAAAAAACTTCTGCATGAAACATTTTAAAATTGTAGTATTTGTAAGGCCACACGCTGTAACTCGTATATTTTAGAGATATTTTAGAGAGAGTACTTTTCACTAAGTGGAACCCACACTTCTATCAGTTTGAGTTTCTCAAAGCGCAGAGCAGCTCTACTCAGAGAGCTGACGGTCTCAGAGACCTGGGTAAGAGTTGTGCCATGAAGTCCCCAAGCAAGAAAATGCACTTTCATTTTTAGTACTTCATTTACTTCCTGCATCTGAAAAGATTCTTTTGACTTCCTCCAGCAAAACCTGGTGTTTCATGGTCTTGCTCACGTAAAAACTAACTTGCATTTAATGTCCAAGGAGTTGCCGTGAAAAGCATAGTGAAAGTAGAAAGTGCAAACGGCTTCAGCTCGCTGCCGGCCGCGGTTTGCCTGCGAGTTCTGCCGTGGGCACCGTTTGCAAGGGGAGGTGACTGAATGGGCGCCGGGCGGGAGCTCCTGGCGATGGCAGTGCTGACCCGGGGGACGAGGAGCCGTGGCGCTGGCACCTCTCCTCGGTGCCTCCGTGGGTTCTACTGCTCTTTCTACAAGAGCAGGAGAGTTTCTCCAT
Organism: Ardeotis arabs; assembly: GCA_011801015.1. Taxonomy (NCBI): domain Eukaryota; kingdom Metazoa; phylum Chordata; class Aves; order Otidiformes; family Otididae; genus Ardeotis; species Ardeotis arabs. The sequence continues at coordinate 10,678 of JAAGAY010010240.1, read as the reverse complement.
CGACACAGGCTTTATTTTTAGTCGGTGCGTTTGTTTGCTCTGCTTTAACCAGAAAAGCATGAAATTCCAATTAGAAAGATTCCTCCAGCACTGAGCTGCGTAGCATCGGCTCTGGAATGCAGCACTCCTACACGGCCGCTTCCTGGACGGTCTGTGCCTGTGTGGAGCACACAAAAGCCTCCTTCCTCATGGAAAAAAAGCCCTAGTCACTCAACTGGAGAACAGCCCAGGTTCAGCCAGAGCTGTGGCATCGCGTGGCTGCTGGCCGTGTTTTCACCTGTGATGTTTGAGATGGGGCTGTCGGTGTCCACCCGCCCGTTGGAACTCAGCCGATCCCAAGAGTCTCGGTGGGAAGCCGCGCTAGTACAGGGTGCAGCTGCCTTTTTTTTCCTCGAGGATTAGGGAGGGTAGTTTTTATTGGGAGAATCCAGAATTCTGATAAAAATCAGCACAGTGCATGCAAAGGGGGGTAGGCAGCGAGCAGATGAGCTGTGTGCGCGGTATTTTGCTGAGAGGCTTTGAGCGGAGCTCTCTGAGACGGCGGCGTAGCTTACCGTGACATTATTTTCGCTCATATGCATATGGAACAGGAAGCGCGTTCAGATAACATCAACAGCCGCTTCCTTATATGTTAAAAAATAAAGCGCTCTGACAGCCGCGCTGACACTTTGATTTCAGAAGGGCCAGAGCCCCGTGCGCCGGCAGCCCCGCACGGGCGCTCCGCGGGACCAATCGGGGCACAGGTTCAGGAGTTTGAAAACGAGCCCCATGCCCTGCTGCCTGCACATCCGCGCGCGAGCGGGAGGCGGGAGGAAGCCGGGAGCGGCACTGACTGCGGAGCTGAAGCAGCAGCAGCGATGTTCACGGAGCAGCTCTGTGCGGTTCCCCTGGAAGGTAAGACGCGGCTGTTGCGGCAGCGTTTTGGGAATGAAGGGGGCGTGTTCCCGGCTGGGCCCTCGGTGCCGATCAGAGGTGAGACAGACACCTCTTCTTCGGCCTCGAAGCAGCCACTCAGCTGTCGTCTTCAGAGTTTGAAGGTAAAAACAAAACGTTTTTGGCTGCTGTACTTGTGAAAGGATGCTGGCAAGACTTCTCGGGTTCTGTGTTGTTTTAAATCATCCTGAAACCTGAAGCGTAAATGCCGCAATTCCGAGCGCCTTTCTCACCGTTTCACTACTATTTTTGTAGGACGGCGCGCAGGTGCTTTGTTGTAACGCGCCCTGTGCACGCGAGATGCAGCGGCTCGGAGTCGCTGTCTGCGTGCACCCCGTTTGTACGCCCTGGGCTGGGTCTGAGCTCAGGGTTACTGACGTGGCCTGGCCTAACGGTGTCTGGAAATAACGTAAGCACAGCTTAGTCTTGTTTCCGTGGTCAGCTGCAGTTTCGGTTGACTGGAGTGGAACCACCACCAGTGCCCACACCTGGCTGTGCAAATAAATCAAAGGCGTTTGGTTCCAGTATGGAGCTGCCCAGGCTTTCATAGCCCCTGACAATGGAAACAGCTGTCAGACTTGGGTTTTCCTGGGATTTTTGCCGTGTCCCTGCTGTGCCCTTTCTAATCAGAGTCATCCTGAAAGAGAAGGGGCTTGTTTAGCTGCTATAGCTCTCACCTTCCATGGGAGCCTTTGAATAACAGACCTCTCCTCCAGCAAAACCCAACCTGAGTTTGCTGTGTTCAAAAGGAGAAAAAAATGAGATAGTGAAGTGAACTTCAAGGGAAAAGGAGGAAACAAAGCGGGCAAGATTGTGGATAATCCTTCTCCGTTAGCCAGTGATCAGCTTGTCGTGCGTTTTTGTACAACGGACGTGGGCTGGCGGGTCCCTCGTGGGTCCCCGGCGGTCAGACCTTGGTTTGACCAGATTAGTGTTCAAAGCGAAAAGTAACTAGATTTGGTCAAATGTCATTTACTGGAAGTAGATTAGGACATTTTGGTGAGGTTAAAGTAGGATATCGCCATAAACTCTTCTGAAATAGGACAGCAAAGGAGAGTATCTGGAGTAATTAAGCTTCTCCACTCTGTTCACTGCCAGTGGCCCAGACTTGGGAAAACGGGAGTAAGAAATAAAGCACTCTTCTGTACCTGAAGTGTTGTGCATTATCTTTGAGTGCAGAGGAAAGCCTCGGCAGTCCGGGCGCACAGAAACGCCGTTGGCAGTTGAAGGCCGTGGCCCGCCCTTGCCGTGAGGGCTTTGCTGTGGGGACGGCTCCCAGCTTCCTCGGCGAGCACCCGCGGCCCGGCCGCGGCGCTGCCTTCAGAAAGCGCTTTGCTGCCGCGCGCCCGTAACCGCTGCCAAAAAAGAATTTTAAGAAGAATTCTGCTTGGGTTATGTCATTTGTTTCTTCCTGCTAAAGATTTGGTGGAAGTATCAGCTTTTCTAAAGACAGCCAGTTCCTGCCTGTGCTCGTGACTCATGAGGAAGCTGCTTCCCGAGTATCACGCTATGCAGTTTGCCAAGGAGCCTGCAGACGCAAAGCCAAAAATGTTTTGTTTTCCTTAATTTAGGTTAGTGTATTTACGCGAGTAGATCGTAGTATCCAGATTTTCCGTGAGCTGTAGTTTCTCAGAATGGGCTGCACAGCCTCTAAGGGCTTACTCTGCAGCAGTTAAGCGGTGTTTCCATTAGACTTCACAGCAAGCGCCGTCTTCTTTTTCTTTTTCTTTTTTTTTTTTTTTTTCTTCTTCTCATGTTGCATGAGCAACAGTCATCAGCGGTGGTCACAGGCCCTTACACATGGCTCTGCCTTTGGTAGATGTTTTGGACGTGTAGGAAAATGGGTTATAAACTTAATCTACAGCAGAAGATTTTTTGCGTGAATTCCCGTGCATGGATTTTCCTCAGAAGGTAAAAATCCTAAGGCTTACTGGAGAAGTGACAGATTGGTTTTCTGCAGGGCACCTTCAGTCTGTGCGTTTACCGAGTGAACTTTTGCAGTCCTTTCCCAGCCCTTTGGCAAACTCTCAGCTCACGGTCCTGGCCTTACTAAGCTGCATCCAGTGTTCCCTTGCTGCAGAGCTCGTCCCGGGAGAGAGCTCATCCACGAGAAGAGCCAGGCAGAAGCTGTGGTTACTGGTCTGTTATTTGGAGTCGGTGGCGTGAACAGGAGAAGGCGTGGGCGTCGCTCCTGCCCTGTCCCCGACTGATGCGGGGCAGGCAGCCGCTTTGGGGTGGTTACTCCCATCAGCACAGAATTTCGAAGGTACTGCGTGGCCCCGCGTATTTCCACTGAAACGCGGGGCAGTGTGGTCTGGAAGTCCCTAATTTGTTTTGCAGAAATCGGAAGAGTGGGCAGGCATGCAACATGGCAAGCGCCTTTCGGAAAAAGCCGGTTTTCTCGGGGTTTCGCATCCCCCGGGCAGGCGCCGTTTGCCCCCGGAGGTGCCCGTTTGGGAGGGCAGCGTCAGCCTGGTGGCTCCGCTGGGCTCTGCGGGAGCTGGGGAGGGCGCGTGGCCCCCCTGCCCTCGGGGACACCCGCTTGCGCTGGAGGCGTGATGGGCTGGAAGGGTTCAGCCACAGAGCTGGAGTCTGAGGGCAAAGAGGAATTGAAAGCTGGTACGTGTGGCTGCAGCTGCGCAGGGCGAGCAGAGGAGCAGAGAAACGGCTGCTGTTTCAGTCCCGAGCTTTGCTGTCCTAAAGCCTTCTGGCTGCCTTCAGCAGGTTTCTCAGGTGCTTCTCTGAGCTGGAGACTCAGGAAAACCCAGTACACGTGTGTTTGGTAAGAGTCACCAAGTATAGCTCTATTGTTCCATTAAATTCAGAGTTTCCAGCTCCATTGCATTATAATTAGAAATATTTTTACTGCCGAGCCTGACAGCAGATTCCACAGTGTGGGATGGGGCAGGAACATGTCCAAGCGTTTCTCTGGGCTCAGCAGGTCTCCAGCGCCTGGGAGATGAACACTGACGGGCTCTGAGGAGCCCGCTCCCCTGAGGAGCCCCGAGGCGATGGGAATGCTCCTGTCCAAAGCAGCGGGCTCCTCTCGGCGACAGCCTGAGGACGTGCAGGAGCTGGTTGTACAAGCTTTCGCCCGGAGCAGGGACGGTTCTGCTGTGCCGTTCGCACAGAACAGGCTCACGTAGGGAGTGATAGAGCAAGAGGAAAGGGCCTCAAGTTGCCCAGGGGAGGTTTAGATTGGATATTGGGAAACGTTTCTTCACCCAAAGGGTTGTCGAGCACTGGAACTGCTGCCCAGGGAGGCGGTGGAGTCACCGTCCCTGGAGGTGTTTAAAAGGGGTGGTGCTTAGGGACGTGGTTTAGTGGTGGACCTGGCAGTGTGAGGTTAGCGGTTGGACTTGATCTGATAGGTCTTTTCCAACCTAAATGACTCCATGTCTGTGTCCCACCTCCTGTCACCAGCAGTACATGGGTACCCAAAGCAAAGCGTGTGCAGCCTTGTCTGAGGGAGGGGCTGCTTTCTGCAAGAGCTTTCTCATCTGGGTATTTTTTTTTACCTTCACCACTTCGGCTTCTCTGACTTGCCTTTGAGATTTCTGCAATTCGTTCTGTCAGTCCATGTCAAAGAAAATCTCAGCGGCTTTGCCTCTCAGCCTCACATACTGTGTCACGTTCAATTTTTACCCCCAAAAACGTGTGCCGGGTGCCTTTGCTCTCTAGAAGAAAGGTCGTCTGTGACCTCTTGCTCCTCTAAGCTTTGTGTTGTAGGAGAAAGGGAGCACAAACTTGAAAATACAAACTGTTCTTCACAAGGAGCCACGTGGAGAAGATGAGGCAGTGGGTACAAGATGGGCTGGGAGAGGTTTCATCTTGACATCAGATGTTTTTTACAGTAAGAGCCGTCACTCACTGGAACAACCTTCCTGGGGACGTGGTGGAGTCCCCGTTGTTGGCGATTTTCAAGATGCAATTGGACAAGATGGTAGATAATCTCATCTGGGCTGCCTTTCCCATGGGTGGTTGAACTGGATGATCTTTCAAGAAACACCCTGCCAACCTGGGTCTGTCTGTGGATCTCTGGAAAGCGGACGGGGAGCTAGACATCTGCATACAGCAGATGCACGCTTCGCTGTCAGGTCATCGGAAGGGCTCGGAGACCACTCACTGTGAAGACGCAGCAGGAATTCTCCTACTCTACTGGGAGAGTGACGGGCTGAAGGGCTCCAGGCCTCCCAGCCCAAGACGCCTGCATGGTTGGCACCTCGGTGCTGCTCCTGCCAGCTGAGGACTCGCTTCGTTCTTCAAAGCAAAATGCACGTTCAGGAGGTGTTTGATCCCTCTGCATGTGAAGCCATTTCTGAGTAAAGCTTGAATTTCTTGTTTCACCGGCGTGACGAGATCCTCCTTTAACCTCTCTACATCTATTTTTCCTTATTCCCTTTAATCTTAAACTGGTTCTGTATTGAATCAGTACTGGGGTTTTTGAACTGTGTGCTGTGATACTGAGATTGTATTGAGATGGGTTGGGTGTTTTCTGGAGCCAGAAAATATGATCCTCAGGACTGACAGCCTTGACGGCTCAAGGTCTCGGGAATGAAGAGTCAAGCTTGGTGTGCTCAAGAACGGCAATAGCGAGTCCCATCGCAGGCCTGCGTAGCCTGGTGGTCTGCTCCAGCATTGGTCAACAGCAGTAACCCAGAGAGAATGTGCAAGAGGAGCACAAGAAGATGACAAGTGTGGGTTCATGTCAGCCATCGGTCTGTGGCTCGGGGACTTTGAGCACGAAGAGGCTGTCTTTCACTCGATGCCCGTCCATGGGTGGTCTGGTCCCTCTTTGAGCTGCTGCACGGTTTTACCATTTGCGTTGCCCTGCAGCGAGGATTTCCTCTGCTTGACATGCTGTGCGAAGAAGTATCTCCTTTTGCTTCGTCTGCTTCTTAAACCCTAGCGTTGTCTAAATCCACATTGTACTCCCCAGCTTTTTTATTTGAGTGTGAACCATTGCTCTGTTCGCTTTACCATGTCATTCCGGGTTTTAGACTCAACGTATCGCTTGTCAGTTCTCTCCTCCAAGCTGAGTGACCCTTCTTGTTCCTCATGGAAGGACCCTTCCATCCTTGGTGGGCTTTTCTAGCTCACCTGGGTGTATTTAGAGGCGGTATGAAAATTGCACGCAGTCTCCAGGCAGTAGGAAGGTTTTGGTGGTGTTCTGTATTTCTTCCCTGTCGCTCTGCTTGCTTTGACCCCTGTTGACCTGAGGCCTTAGTACAAGTGTTTGTTATAATATGAAGATAACATTCCTCTGTGGTCATTGCTCGTTGTCCCCTCTCCTGCAAGCTGTCCATCAGCCCATGGGTTTTTCTCTCAATAACTCAATATCCTCAGCGAGCTTTGCCGCTTCCCTGTTTGCGTATTTTTGCACACAATTTATGAATGTGAGACTTGTGTATCTTGACAACCTCCTGGTGTTCTTCGCTGTCAGGTGGGTCTGGTGGCATTCAGCCAGGCAGGCTGACCGTGACATCTTCAGGCTCTGCTTCTCTGCTTCCTTCTTTCACTATTGCAGAAACCTTTAAAAAAAAAAAAAAAATTAAACAATAAATTCTCAGGTTGGTGTCAAGGAGAAGAGCAGTCTCACGCGATAGCTGCGCGTGCCTGCGAAAGCCCCGTTGCCGGAGCAATGGCGGTGCCTTCTGTTTGGGGCAGAGCCTGCCGCCCTTCGAGAGCCCTGTGTGTTTGGGTTTCAGGCAGCTGAGAGCGTTTGTGTTTCAGCTCGGCTTCGCAGCTGGGAGCGCACGGCCACTCGCACGTCAGGCTCCGGCGGCAGCGCCAGCTCCATGCAAATGGTGTGTCTAACGGGACTTGACCGCGGTATGGTGTTTGGCATGAGCGCGCTGAATTTGGTTGGATTTCCTGTCCCACCATCTCTAAAATGTATATATCTCTACATGTACACACACACGCACGCGCTGGAACTACCAGGATGTGAGGAGTCTTCATAACCGTTGACGGGTACTGTGCAGCGTTTGCCCCAGGTGACCAAAACCATCCAATAGGGGATAAAAATGGTTGCAGCCTTGCTGAAATGGGCTTTTTAAGAGGAACTGGCGTTTCCCCTGCACTTTGCGTTTCACAAAAGAATTTGCCACACAACTGCCTCGTCGTATCTGCAGCACCAGTAGCGGCAAAGTTCTAACCGGGGGTGATTGCTGCCAGCTTGGTGGCCCTCTTCAGCTGGGCAGGACTCCCAGCAATGTGTAATATATTTTTAATTTTAATTGCTTTCTTCGTTGCTGCTCTAGAAGACCTGTCCTATTCTGTATTTCCGATGAGCGACGCCATTACCTGTGACCCACTGATGTTTTAGTGACTGGCTCTGTGATGATCTGCACTTTTCAACCACGCTTTCTTGGCAACGTTTTCCTTACCGGTCAGATCTGCTTGTGTTTTCATCGCTCGTGGGAAATCAGATCTTTTAAATGAAGTCCATGTATTAATTAGTGCTTCAGGCTGTCTCTGTCCTTGCTGACAGCAGTACGGCCACACTCCCTGTGCCCTCAGCACTTTGCCATCTCCTGCTTCAGTAGTTACTTCTTCCCCTCGAAACATGGCTGACAGGAATTTCTTAATTTTTGGAAGCGTTAAAGCTTTTGCTGGTGGTCCCATAAGGCTGCGTGAGCCGATGTCTTTAAGACTTTGCAGGTTTTTTTCCGTGTATGACAGACGGAGGCATGAGGCGTGCCCCGCTGCTAGCCGCGTCGGTTCAGAAGCGGCCGACGGCTCGGAACAGCAAGGGCTCGGTGAGCGCGAAGCAGGCAGCTGCGTGCGGTGAGGATGCTTTCCCTGCCGCTCCCCTCTGTCCTCGCGCCCGTCCCAGCAGTGCTGCTGGCGGTCCGGGGGGCGCGGGGGGACCTGCCCGTTCCTTCCGCAAGCAGCGTTCTCCGCCGTGCCCTTGGGGCGCAATGGAGGGGGAGAGCCTGCGGCGATCGTCTCTTACAGACCTTTTTCACTTGCCAAACTTCAATTTTCGGGCTTGGTTGTCTGTCTGGGGAAGGGGGAGTGTCTTCCAACATCAGCAGGATCTCTTCAACTGCTGCTGAGAATAAAGTGTGGGGAAATTGATTTTTTTGTCCACATAAAAGCCTTATTTTGCCATTGCAATACACTGCCATGGCAGTGCCTCAGCCCAGGACTTGAAATTTAACTGCGTAGTTTCTTGCTGAAAAAAAAAAATCAACATTTTTTTTTTGGTTTCCACGACATCGCGCCTGCTTTTCTGAGCCGCTGGGTTTGGCCGGTTTGCAGCGGCGGGCGAGGGCACAGGTCACAACAACAGGAACAGGGAGCGCGGGCCTGGGGTCGACGGAGAGGCAAGTTTTTTCAGCGCTGTTCGTTTTGCACCAGAACTGTGAGTATCTCCGCTTGGCTCTCTCTCTGGTTTCGGTTCAGAGTTGCGGAATCCATTGTCGAAATGCAGGAGTTGCTTTTTTGGCCGGCCCCGCTGCAGCAGCCTGGGACGGCTGCGGAGGCTCTGCTCAGCCGCCGCTCCCGCCGCCGACGGGCCCGCTGCGCACCGGGGTCGCAGCTGACGAGATCTGATGTTGCTCAGCTATTTTAAATGCACGTTTGCAAATAAATGAAAATTACTTTGGGGTGGGAGTTGGAAGTGCTGCTGACAATTCATGCCACGGGCAGACCTCGCTGTTCCTGAGCGACCGTTCCCATCTGGAGTGAATCAGGAAGAGTTAATCACAAACAACTGTGTGAGGAAGAGCTGGAATAGCTTCGTCTTGATATTTTTTGACAGTGGACTCTAAAAACTGGTCTCTCAACAGCAGAGAAGAAACTGAATTTAATCTCAGCGAAGTTTCCAGCTCTCCGATCGCAAACCCTTGGCTGGGCGTGTCGCAGCCCTGGTTCAGTGTGGCTCCTGGAGCAGAGGCGCGGGGTTCCTGCCCGGGGAGCTGGCAGTCACGTCGCTGAAGTGACAGGGAAGGGAATACAGGGAAACAGTTGGAGTTCATCTCTTCTGGCTGTACTCTGACCTCTGGTTTAGGATCCGGGGCCACAGGCCTGTATTTCAGCTGGGTACCCTAGAGCTGCTGTTAAGTGTCACCGTTGGCATCGTATTATCTTCATCAGGTCCTTTGTGTAAAAGTTATTTGGAGAATTCCTGAATTGTCTAAAGCAACTGTGTCCAGGTCAACTGTGCAGTTTCACCAGCGAAGAATAATGCTGCTTCATGGGCTGAAAACGAGGAAGCTTCAGTGTGGTGGGTAATGCGCAGTTCTTCTCCAAAAAATGGAGCTCGTGCTGTCTCAGCAGTACGTGCGCTGGCGTCACTGCTGCTCCGTCCAGGCACAACTGCTTAGCGCTCTCCTGCGCTCATGGAGCACCCAACCAAATAATCCTCTCGGGCCGCCCTTGGAGGCGTTTTCAGGGGAGTGTATGTCAGCAACAACCCTGTGAAGTGGATGAGTCGGTGAGACGCCTCGCAGGTGAGGTGGTAGCTGGGAGAGCGAGGTGCAAAGCTTTGCAGGTTCCAGGTTGTGGGGGAAATCCTCCATAATCAGGATATGAGATCCTTGAGCTGCTTATTTTCTTTTATTAAAATGCATTTTGGCGGAGACGAGCTGCAGTAGCAGTGATCGGAGAGCTGAGAGCTCTGGAGTTGGCTGTAAGTAGCTCTTCAGACTCGAGGAGCACAGCCGTGCTGCCCCGATGCAGCCACACCGAGGTGATACGTGATGCAGAAGCCGGGAGGGGAGTTCAGAGAAACCCGACCACATCTTCCCCTCTTCGAACGCCTGCGTTGGCTTCCTACGCGGTTCGTGTTTGGCCACCTCTAACCTGCCCTGTGTTTGAGTCAGCAACCTAGAGAAGTGTTCTCTTACCCCAGAACAAAGCATCCGCAGCACACCGTCCCGCGTACGTTGGCCTCTGCGCGTTGGCTGAAAGAGCTGCCGAGGGTCAGCTGGGCTGCGCGGAAGCCTCTGCCCAGGATCTGCTCCGTGCCCTCCCTGTGACCGTGGGTAGCCCTGGGCAGCCGTGGGGACCCCGCTGGGAGCCAGCGCGCCGTGCAGCCCTACGAAAACGAACCTAGTGATTAAAAGACTGCCAGCCTTGTGCCCCGTTAGCAACTGGAGTCAGCTCCTAGAGGGACCTGGTGCGTGCCGGGCCAGTCCGAGGGAAGGGACGGAGCTGCCCACCTGCGGAGGGAGGTGTGCGACCTCCTCCTGATGTCAGCAGACCGTTAGATCAGTTCAGTTGCTTGCGTACCTGCAGCTTGCCGTGCTCCAGATCAGTTGTTCTGGCTCAGGGGCGCACGCGTCTTCAGTACGCTGTGCTGTTAGAGGCAGTGCTCGCTGAAGAAGATATTTCACTGAAGGGGTCTGTAAAGACGCGTACGAAGAATCTCAGCTATAACTTACAGGGGTTCCTTCACATCCGTGTGCTGCCCGGAGGGGATTGCTGTACGAGGAACAGAGTTGTGTGGGGCTGTATTTTGGTTGCAGGTGTTACTCCTTCAGAGCAAACGCTCCTATCCGTAATGAGTTACACAGCGATTGGATTTTCTTAAAAATAAACTGTTATTAAAAATGCAACACCACCAGTCGCGACAGTCGAGAGAAGCTCCCGTGAGCTTTGTGGACATCTCGCGCTTGACACCATGAGGCTCCGGGGAGACCTGATAGCGGTCTTCCAGTACCTCAAGGGGGCCTACAAGAAAGACGGGGAGAGACTGTTCAGTAGGGCCTGTTGTGATAGGACGAGGGGCAATGGT
>JAAGAY010010239.1:5196-78877 GCA_011801015.1 Ardeotis arabs | reverse complement strand
CTCGAGCCGTTTTTCTTCTATTATCTCCCCCTGTTCTCTCGGAGGGTGGGGGGAGTGAGAGAGAGACTGCGTAGTCTGGTCCCGATCCGGGCTGAACTACGACAGACTGTTGTACCCAGGGCCCTGAAATCCCTTTTGATGTTTCTCAGGCTGCTGCCGGCTGTGTCACTGGCACCCACATGAAACACCAGTAGTGGATAATAGTCTGTGGGTCATATGAGGCTAGGTATTCTCTTGGCGACATCCCTGATACGAGCCCCCGGGAGACAGCACACCTCCCGAGAGAGCGCATCAGGTTGGCAGATTGGTGCCTCCGTACCTCTCAGGAGGGAGTCACCCACTACTACTGTGCATCTCTTTTTCTTGGTAGCATTAGTTATCACGCGAGCCGGTCGGGCTACCTTGCATGGCTCCAGTGCCTCCCCTGAGGTGCTGGGTCTTACTTCTTCAGTCTGCAGAGCAGCAAAGCAGTTCTGCAGAGGCATTCAGAGGTGTTTGGTTTTAGGATCTTCCAGGGCTACACTTTTCAAATCTGGCATGCCAACGTCAGCCAAGCCTTTGCCACGTGCTTTTTGAGCCCCGGGGTGCAGCCTAGCAGCTGTGCTGTGAGCATCCCGCAAGCCACAGTCGCGCAACCCCAGCTGCCACCAGCCAAGGAGCTGAGCAAGTTGTGCTGGTGGGAAATGGTCCGGGAGGAGAGGACAGGGCTGTGGTACTGCCCACAGGGCATGAGCAGCAGGAGGGGACCGCTCATGAAACTGAAATCCATCGAGGTTGCTAGCAATGGGCACTACTTCACGGCCTGGCCTCCTCTGCCCACCCTCACACAAGAAGCCACAGGGGAGGTTCTTCCATTCCCAATAGGTTCAGAGGAGCGTGCACAGGCTGTAACCCTATGTGCAGCTGCAGCCACCTGTCTTTGCCCTTTACAGTGCTCAGACAAGTGAAGGGCAGCCTTGTCCGCATCCATAACCATCTCTGCATCTCCTATGCCGGGGTAAAGGCATCTCAGGCATTTAAATCCAGCCCTTCCAGCAGGTCAGGTCCCATTGTTCTTTGCCCCGCCTCTGGAGGCCCACTTTCGAGCAGCACATGGCAGCATCAGCCTCCAGCTGGAGAGATGCACGGGGAGCTCTGCTCATGTCTGGGAAGTCTGGAAAAAAGCAGCCTGAAACAGCCAGCATTTTATAAGAAGCCTTACGAGGGCCAGCGCCATGGCCCTGCTCTGTGAACCAGCAGAGTTCAGATAAGCTTTGATGAAGCATCCAAATTCTCTTTTAATTTCAGGTTTTTCCCACTTTTGGCTCAGTATCAGCCTGGCAAGAAACACAGCAGAGGGGATGGAGATGAAGGTAAGAGCGTGCCTGGCGAAGAGGAACCCTGCGCCTTTCCACGTGCTGAAATGATTTTTCCCCCAGCCTTGGGCCTCGTTGTGAAACAAGCATCCACGCCTGCAAATGCTCCTAGAAAGTAAATGGTGACAGATTTGTGTTTAACCAGCAAAAGCTTCCACTCGGGCTTTCTCCCAAAATTAAGCAGGTTTTGTTTTCGTCACAAGTGTTAGCTCCCAGGAATGGGAGACTGACCCTCTCAGTTGGTGTCTAGGCTGGTCCTGCCACCCTCAATGACGATCTGACCTTGCGACAACCCATCTTCCCTTGACCCAATGGCCTCGGTTTCTTTTGGTAGAAAGGGAAGGGGTTAATAAATTTTTTCTTCATATCCCAGTGCAAGTATGGGTTTGAGTCAAAACACTCAGGGAAATCAAGGAGTGCACCAGTTTGGCCAACACAAAACAGAGCAAAGGCCAGGGGCTTTGGCAGCTACTGGATGTGGATTGACCAGGTGTGTAGGAGAAACTCTCAGCTTGCATGTCCCTTTAGTACCCACCAAGCCTGTCCATAATGGTGATAAATGTGTAGTTGGCTTGCAAGTAAAAGCCATTCGTCAAGAAGCACCCTGAAACCACACAGTCATTTCACAAGAAATGCCACAGCTTTCAGACGGTCTTTTAATCCTCACTAGATATGTGAGCACTCTTTCTTGCGGCTGAAAAGGAAGTTAGGCTTTGGACTGGTTACCCATAGCCCTGCCACTGACACATGATCTGCTGCTAGGGTAGAGACCTCAGCAGAGAAAGAAAAGCAAGACTCCAGCAGTGAGTTTCCGCAACTCTGGCCAAGCCTCCATCAACGCTGAACTGAGCGGACACATATATGTATCAGCAGAGCCCTTGCCAATTCAGAAAATAAAAACAAGACCCACACCCATGTCATGCCACCCAACAGTAAGCGCATGCAAGAGGGCTTGGGGCACCTCTGCAGACCTGGGAGAGATCTAAGACCTGACAGCCAGTCCAGACCAGCAATTTGCAGGACTTTTTGGAAAGGAAAATAGGCAAATGCAAAAAAAAAACCTGTTCCCAGATGAGTCTGCTTTATACAGAAATCACCTTGTATTGTATCACCAAAGAAGCAGCCCTGGCTGCCGCACAAACAGACGGCAATCCTTCCAGATTTAATGCAACAGCCATGTGTAGTGACACACACAGTTCATCACAGAGGCAGGTAGCAAGGCCCTTCGCTCTCATTCATATGAATATAATGCCCACAGCAACGCACCACATCAACATTTTTAGAGCCAACAGTTTGACTTTCATTGCTCTGTTATTTTTAATCATTTTAATCTGCTTTTTAAGCATTCTACTTCTTCTCCATTTTACTTCAAAACAAGACAAAAAGTATTCAGCAGCTAATACCTCTGGTTTTAACGGCTTGAAAAATAATGAAGGAACATTAAGCAGTTCCCGAGCCTTCTGGAGCATTGGTATTTTTAAAGATGAGATTGATCAAAGAGGCTGTGAAATCTAATGGAGATGGATTGGCTCGGCGCGGTAATGCCAGCACAGAGGCCAGTTCGGCGTGGATCCCAGCCTCTTCCTTTCATTTGCTATGCATTCCAGCGGCCAAAACCTCTTTGCTGAAGCAAGACCCTACCAAGTACGAAAAATCCCACGTTTCTTATGAAGGTCCAGGGATGAAGAAATCATTTTTATACCAGCTGATTGCTTGTGCCACTGCTTCACTGCAAGCAGGGGACAGAAAAATCCTCTCCCCAAGGCTGCTCTCATGCATCTGAGCTATCCCAGCCCAAGATCGCACCGTGCCTGCATTGCAATGCAGGCAGCTCAGCAGCATGTGAGGAAGGCAGGAGAGGAGATTTTAGTCCACTTATTGCAACATGAAGCGGATACCTACTTCTGCTGTGTGTCTCCCTGGTCTCCCAGTGAAGAGAGGTTTTGCAGCCCGCACCATGCGGACAGCAAAGACCCACACGGCAGGCAGCGTGGCTCTGGAGCCCACCTCTGCATGGGTCCGAGGAGAGGCCAGCGAGGACTCTGCCCTGCCACCGGCACTGGGGGACCTTTCGCACCCTGCTGTTGCTGTCACCTCCTCAGCCAGGGCCCGTGCATGCAGCTGGTTATGGAGTGATGCCTTGGCTTGCCTTGCTTTCTGGCTGCTCCACTGAGTCACTGAGTGTAGCAAAAGCATCCTAAAGGGATTTTTTTTGTTTGTTTTCCTTTCCATTTCTTGTGGTAGGGACCCACCAGTTTTATAGCAGCCTATAAATCCAGTGGTACAGGAGAGATCTGATCTCTGACACCCTACATTTGCCAGAATCAAAGGCATGAGTCCTGACTGCTAAATGAGATGAAAGCCATCCATTCCCTATTTGCAGGCAGTGCCAGGACCTTAACAGGAGCAATTGCTTTGGCAGAGGACCCAGTTCTGTATCTGTTATCTCTTTAAAATTCACTCTGCTGTCTTTCCCTGTGGCAGTGCTGTTGCTTTCTCCTCCCTGGGTGAATCCGGATGAGCTTTTGGATGCAGAGCAGGAAGATGCAGTGTGGGGCAGCGAGGTGAGGAAGTGGCTGGCAGAAAGATCTTATTTTCATGGGATAGCAGCCAAAAGAGTGGCTCACACGATATGCACAGTACCCTGTATGCAGTTTGCACGTGCCTTCTGTAGTAGGAGCCTGGATCGGAGGGCTTGAAGAGACAGGGGAGAGACCCAGGGGAGAGACCCAGGGCTGGGCTGAAGCACTGCATGCTGAGGGCAGCCACCAACCCCAGCTCAGCTGCAGCAGCTCTGCAGCATATCGACACCAAGCCCTGATGTCCAAGGACTTCGTCACCCACCAAGGAGGACTCTCTGGGAAAGCACCCTCCAGATCTTCCCCACTGGCAAAGTGTTGGCACCAAAGCAGAGCTGCAAAGTCTCCACACCCCGTCCCCTGGGAATGCGCTGCCGCTTCTTTATATCCCTTGAGCCTGTAAACCTTGTCAGGGGATAGCCTTTACACCCTAGATTTAAGGCAATGTAGTGACTATAAATATCGTGCTTGGAATAAAAGAGTTGTGAATACCAGATGGGTCCATTTATTGTTAAATGTCATATTTCAATGTTTTAACACTCAGTGTCCTCGGTGCTGCATCAGCAGGTGAGAGTGCAGAGCCCCCGCAGCACACAGCAGTTTCGTTGTTGGCGGGCAGACAGTATTGCACAGGTAGGATAAGGAGGCCACAGAGTAAGGTGGGTGTGCTTTAAAGTTTTGCCAGCATGGCCATGTCGCATAGTAAAAAAAACACCTCCCCCACCCGGCACTGGGCCAGTGTGGTCCCTTGCCAGATCCACATCCTTCTGACAGACCAGACCTTGTGCTGGGGCAGCCCATTACTGAGCCTTGGCTGGCCCAGGGACTCGTCGCACTGATGCTCACTTTTCACCAATGCCCACTAATTATGGCAGTGGTGATGGGGAAGCCACAGTTGCTCACCTAATTAAGCCATAGTGGAGAACTCCACAACTACCCTGTTCCCACTCCTTCATTTTGCGTTGGTACCTTGTTATCATAATGGTAGCATTTGATAAATAAGCAAGGTGCGCACAGATTAGTGTGCCTTTTATTCATGCCATCATTCTTTTTCATTTTGGACGCTATTATTTATTTGTGCTCTGTTTTTATAACTCCTGCTCTTTTCTTCCCCGACTGCTTTAAGAGTGTGGAAGGCGAGATTTAATCCACCTGAAACATCACAATTAGCCCTGTCATGCTAATAACTTAAAGGAAACAAATAAATACCAGAAATTATGGCACTTTGAAAATTCCCCTGTGCTGCGGGAAGAAGGCCTGCTGGTCAGGGCACATTGATTTTTTTCTGAATCCATCCACGCAGGATTCAAGGACAGGACAAAACACTATTAAGTCAGCAAGCAGAATGCAGTAAATAATGAGTGAGCTGGAGAGGGCTGAGGCTCTGTGCTGACTGAGTCCAGATATAAATTGTGGTGAGCTATGCATCTTGGCATCACGGTGACACTGTCTCTGGAGCACAAGGGAAACCCAGACGGGTAACGGGAGCTGGAAAAGCCAGATGGGACTCCAGAAGTTTTGCACGTTGTTTTCATTGGGCAGGCAGAAATAAACTCCTTTCCCCCCTCCACAAAAAGCTCTCCTGCACTGGAAAACTATGTGGGTAAATACCACCGCTGCCACTGGGGCTCAGTACATCTGTGCCAGATGAAGGCTTTAGGCCAGGGGAAGTTATGCTAGAGATGCAGGTCTCCTACCAGCAGGATTTAACTGGAATACGCTGTGTCAAACGACTTCCCTGTCATAGTATTGCTGCTATATCTGTGCTGGCAAAGCGCTTTTCCTTGTATAGAGATGCTCTCTGGCCTAAGGCTTGTTTGTGAAGGAAGGAGAGGGGAGAGTCCAAGAGATAAAAGCTTTCCACAGAGCAGCAGGAGGGAGAAGGCAACCCATTAGCTTTTCTGCTCCTTTGTTTGCCTTTATTGTCTCCAACCTCCATGTACTTCAGTACCTCAGCTTCCCCCAGAGTTCAGGGGTACTAATCAAGTACGTAAAATGCTTTGTGTGATCAAGTATTTGCAGGGCCGGGGTCCTGGTTAAGTAACACAGGGAAACTGGAGAAAGGAGGAGGCCTGCACTTGAAGACTCAGCCCTGGTCTGATGACTCGGCTGCTTCTTGTGCTTTGGCCCACACAGAGCTGCAACGCTGGCATTCCTTCAGGAGGGCGCTTCAGAGCATCCCTGCAGAGCACCAGGCACCACTTGTGACTCCTAGTTGCCAATTCTTGTGATTTAATCACGAGCCTTACGCTTCACCATGGTTTTCTTACAAAAAGTAACCACGTGCAGCAAGAATCTCAGTTTTCCCTTTGTGGAAATCTCTCTTGCCTTCCCTATTACAAAGAAAATCTTAAAAGAGTTGAATTCTCCTGGGCCAGAAACCAAAGTGTGCCAAAGAACTGGCAGTCATGGAAAGCATCTTTCCAAAAAAGCCTCATGGTGTTCTAATAGATTTGATGGTTTGCGACACTGATGGGCTCTGGGACAGACTGGCGACATTGAAAGAATATACCATCTAATACATTTGAAAGAAAGACATGTTTATTCACATCAAAAACCTAAAAAGGGAGAACCTGGAAGTAAATTAGAAAAATGTTATCTCAATTTACATTGGCTCTGGAAAACAGTGGCAGTTACCAGCCTTGTAAACAGGCGAAAGGCTCTTTTGTGCTTAGTGTTACCACTAAGATTGTGTCAGTGCCGGCATGGCAAGGCAGCTCGAGATGAGCTTTTCCTCTGAGCTGCTCCTACACCAACTGGTCTCAGCATCCAGCTCTGCTCCTGCCTTGAATTTATGTTTGTTCACTTCTTGGTCCTTCCTCCACTCCCCTGCCCCTCTTCCTCTTCAGTACTCTTAGCAGCGATTAGCTAAGTCACATGGAGTCACCATGGTAAAAGAAGGGCTGCTTTTGGACTTTAGAGCTGTGAATATCCCTGTTTCGCAGGAAGCTGTGGAAACAGCCCCTCTTATCTCAGCCCTACCGTTGCTGTTTCCAGATGCTACTGCTTGAGGCTCCTGCACATCAATGTTTCTGTCTGCCTGGCCCCTAGCCAGGCTTCACTCCCTGCCCAGTCTCTAGTCCTTGCTTCTCAAGTGTTTCTGAGCAGAAAAGGTCAGTTCCTACCCCATGGACCACAGCAGTGTGACGGCAAACGTTTGGGCTCAGAGGAAGTTATTTGTCGGCCCATCCCATCACAAAACCCAGGTGAGCTCTCCTGGTAATAAACAGCAGCAGCACTGCTTGGCGCTTGCAAAACCAACTTCTGCCACATGAAGAGGAACACACAGCCCACATCTCCCTATATGTCAGACATGTTCTGGACTAGGGGATTTCCCTACCAAGCAACCAGGTCTGTATTTCCAGGCATCTGTTGCAATGCTGTTATCCTCTTGTGCATTCAGCAATCTCTGCTTGCACAGGCTATGCTTTCCTAGGTGCTGGCTGGTGACAAACTTGACTTTTTCCATTTAATTCTCAGAAATGCAAATGACTGCCAAACCCTTCCGCGTCCCCATTTTTAGGGGGATAATTGTTAAACTGCATTTGGAAAAAGTAGGGTGACAGTTCTCATGACCAGGCAATTTTCT
Organism: Ardeotis arabs; assembly: GCA_011801015.1. Taxonomy (NCBI): domain Eukaryota; kingdom Metazoa; phylum Chordata; class Aves; order Otidiformes; family Otididae; genus Ardeotis; species Ardeotis arabs. The sequence continues at coordinate 71,354 of JAAGAY010010239.1, read as the reverse complement.
GCTCTAGCAAAAGGGGCATGTTCTAGGGCTATCGCTGAGACAGGAACAGGATTAAGGAACTCCTTGTTTATCCCATTAGAAATCCCGCTACAAAAGAGGGCAGGTAGGAAAGCTGAGGGAGTCTAGAGCAGCCTCCAAGTAGGAGCAGCAGAGGATGAACAAATGGGCTGTTTTCAAACAGAGGTTGAGCCGTACATGAAATGGTTTACATGCTCTGCAACAGAAGAGTGCTGCTGCCTGTGCACCAGAAAAGCTCCTTATCCCCTGCACGGGTGGTGTTTGTCAGGAGACGTTAGGCACTAAAATCTGAAAAGTCCCCAGGGGATTTACCAGCTCAAGATGAAATTTTTTATCAGAAAAAAAGTCCCATGGGTCTATGCTGAACATGAGGATCCCCCCTCAAAACAAGATAGGCAGGGCCATCCCCTCATGGATTTGAGCCTCTGGTCTGAACTGGGAAAACAGACTTCAAGCTGTTTTCTTTATCCCAGCTGGGTCTTCAACTCTCCTCAAGACCTTTTTCCTTTCCTTGCTGAGAAAGAGAAGAGGAAAGGTTTGAGAAATCAATGTTTTCAGGCCCAAAATAATCCCATCCTTTTCTGTGCTTGGCTCTGAATCCTGGCTGTGAGACGGGTAGTACCACACCTTCAACACGGTCCCCGATTTTGGATGCTGTGTGGGCTGTGTGCGTGGAAGGTGCTGACTGTGCATCTCCTGTCACATATTGCATTTCCAGGCAATTCCCATGTAACCCCAGGCAGCACCTCCTCTCTCGTCAGCTGCCCTTTTCCTAGAGCTAGCGGGCACGGAGCTGTGCACAGAAAACCATTGCTGACTTTCTCCCCAACAGAGACTCAACTTCTTAATCCCACTCAGGCAGGGGGAGTCCTGCCTTGGTTAAATACCTCCTTGGCAGAGGTGTTTAACTATGTGGTAAGACATCTCTTGTCCCCGTGCTCTCAGCAGGGAAGCAAAGCTCCCCTGCACTGGGAGAAGGCAGCACCTACATCGTGCCATGACCATGCGTTCCTGCTCAGCTGCATCAGGGAAGCACTCTCCACCATGAGCTACACCGAGTGTCAACCTCTTGCTGTGCTTGCCCCAATCCTGTGATCGTGACTCCTGACCTCCAGTCAGTCCGCTGTGTCCCCTCCTGTCTTGGTCGACTGCACTCAGCATCCCTGTGAGGACCACCGCCTCGGCAAAGACAGTTGATGTTCCCACACGGAAGGCAGCAGAAAGCAGGGAGGGGAACTGGGCTCCATCCAAACCTCTCTGCAGGAGTGCTGGGGCACCAGCAGGATTTTCCCAGTGCAGACCTGGTGCACAGTACCATGGCCTTGCACACCAGGCAGCCCAGGGCACATCATGTCAACAGCCCTTTTCCTCCGCTCCCTCTGGAGCCCTGGCTGGCGGGGAAGCCCTTTGCCTGGCTGCTAACGCCGCTGCACATGCATTTTGTTTTTTAAGGGGTTGCTCACAAACAAAAGTGTTCAGATGAAAAATAAACCTCTTAAAAATCCCAGCCTATTCACTCCTGGCAGTCTGGTATTCCTTCAAACTGTCAGACTTAGCAGATTGTTTACTGGAAACGGTTCAATTGGCAGGACCTTCTGCTGTGCAGATGAAATTTTAAAATCCCGTTCCTTGTTGTGCTCAAAGTCTCTCTTTCCACTACATGGCTTCACAGAATTATTATTCACTTGTTTCCCATTGAATCGAAAAATACCCTCTCTCTTTCATTTCTGTGGTAAAAATGTGCAAGGGATATTAGCCCACATGCTTCAGGACACAAGCCAAGAGCTAAGTGCTTAGACTGGAAAGAAAACTTTCCCCAATGAGTACAGTGATGCAGAATGGTCAATTATCCCCAAAGCATCCCACCTGGCCAAGATGGGGAGTCACACGTTTCGGCTAGACAGACAAGTGGTACACAGCATGGCACTCTCTGCAGAGCACCACGGGCTCTCCTTATATCAGGAGCTGTTGCTGTAATAAAGAAAGGCTCTTGCAACTCCTGATCCTGTAAATTTTGGCACTTCCCTTCCTCTGTGCAAGCGCAGCAGCAGAAAAAGCTTTAACCTACTATGTCAGGTTCCTGTTGCCACCTTTGCAGTGTGTCCCCATGAGCAGCTGAACCTGTGGGGCCAGGGCCTCCTGCATTGCCAGCCCCTTTGGGTCAAATGACCCACTCCCCTTTTCATTTGGTCAGATGAATGCCTGCTGGTTGCCAGCAGGAAAGGCTGCTGCAGTCAACTTTGTAACGTTTGTTGGGGCTTAAGGCAGAAGAACCAGCTGCGGACTAGGGGCTCTTCCCTGTCGCACGTCCCCATGGCTCATGTCTGCAGTTAGTTCCCAAACCCTGTCCTTTTCTCCCTGCATCTTTGGCTGCTTTGTTCTCTAACGAAAATGCTAAAAGGACCTGCATGCCCCCCTGCCGTCGTGGTGCCTTTGTTAGTTTCCTGTTAGGTGGTTCAAGGCTGCCCATGCCTTCTGGGCAGGATATCTTCCTCTTGGACCTCATATCCCACACTGCTTCCCCCAGGCAACGTTGGTGTCCAGCCTGAAGGTGCAGGGGGATTTGCATCCTGTGAAATGCATGGTCAGGTGGCAACTCTGACCCAGAAGACTCTGCTCTGGCATCTCTGACCTGACACACTTCTTCTAAGGAGCCAGGACTTTTAGGAAGGTGCCAAAGCTGTCTGCTCTTCTGCCACAGTTTCTTCCACTCATCCCTGGTTCTCTGCCTGCTGCTGACAACTTCCCTTACTGTGATGCCGAATTTTAAATAAGCCCATTTCCAAACGGGATTGCCTCTGCAGAAGTCCCTGAGGAGCCACACCTGCATACAGCTCTCCCTTGCCAAAGGTAGGAGGTAGTGTAGGATTTCCATCAACAACCGCTGGTCACATCTCACTAACCTGAAAGTTGTCTTCTCCTCTGCTGGTGTCAGAACAAGTTGTGCCAAGAAAAAGTTTCTCATGCAGTTAATAAAATGACTTCCAGAGACGGGCCTGATGTGCCGTTTCCAGTCATCCGCGGATGTTACGATGGCCCTGTCAGCAGGTGGAGCAACTTTCTTTTTGTTCGTCTCCTCACCATTAACCCAAGCTGAGATCTTGTTCACTTTGCTGGCGGCTGTATTTCATAACCGAACAGATTGCACTCACAGCCTTATCCTCACTGTGGTCATCCTTCGTGAGCACCTACGGTCCCTGTGTGCTACATGATTCACGCTGCTGTTGTCCCAGCCTTGTGGGAAGCCTCTCCCAAAGCCATTCTCTCAATTTGAGGAGCGCTTTCTCATGTTAATAAAACAACTGGGGGACACTGAGGTTCACTGAGTGAGCATTTGGGTTGTATGGAGAATATCATGTCTCCCAGTATAGGAAAAGAGTGCTTAAAACAAAGATGGGGACTGAGAAGCATAAAACATCACGTTTTGCAACTTCTAGCCTCTGCGCACTGATGGGACACAGCTGGGGAGCTGGGATATGTCCCACTGAAACATCAGTGTTGGGGATGGAGCTAAAATGGTTTGTGGTGGTTCATTTCTCGCACTGCAGAGCTGAAGGTGATCCTCTCTGTAGTGGGGAATGGATAAAAAAGGGTTGAGAGGGTATCACTAGCAAAACTGCCTGGAAGAGACGGAGGGAGGGGGGGCCTGGGGAGCTGCCTGCTTGGTGCTGAATCTGAGGACAGCTGGGCTTGGTCCAAGGGAGACTCCACCAGAACCATGCAGGCATGCCTCTTATTCTTGCTAAAGTAGCACAGATATTTTTTTAAGCTGTGCTTTGGGGTCGGAATGCTCTGTTAACCAGCAATTCAGATTTCTTCTCGGATACAGGCGGTTCTTATTTTAGCTCCCACAAAAAGAGCTTCCTGCTGATTTGAGCATCACTCCCCTCCTTCCCCATTCAGGCTTCCCCGAACACCTCTGGGGCAGAAAATGAGCACTGGCACCGGGCCCTTACCCCTGGCTTTCTCTGGATGCAGGTGGGAGGGACACACTGAGCCGGCACCACACCTCTGTGCTACATTTACAAGTTCAGGATCTCCTCTGTCCCAGAAAATCGAGTTGTTCGGTAACAGTGCTCCCCAATCATCCCAATGCTGGCATCACGATCTGATAGATGTAGCTGTGTCCAGAGGTCACTGACACAGGCTTTTTCCTTAGCGGTGTAGGTGGTCCTGCCCTGCTCCTGCCTCTCCATACCAGCAGAGTAAGCTGGATCTGGGCGTCACGCATGATGTGCATCACAACCGCTTGTAGGATAGCTGTCTTGCTCTGAAATAACAGCTGATTCCCGGCTAATAGATTCAGTCATCTGACACCCGGGCTGTAATAATTGTATCTGAACAAGGCAGGCTCCAGCCTCTGCCAGCCTTATTAGAATGAGTGATTGTTTCCATCAGGGATGGAGCTCTGGTGCATTCACCTTTCCTGGGCTCTGAAATACAAATTGAGCTTCTGACCTTGGCGGATACGACAGCTGACCTATTTCCTCCTTTTTAAATAAGGAGAAAACAGACTTTGGAGGGGAAGTATCAGCTTTCTGCAGGCCTCCTTCTGCCAAGCTCCTCACTATCGTGAGATCTCCGTTAAATATTTGGCCTGCCGTTATTAGTCAGGATGACGCTCTGCCTAAACTGCCAAGCTCCTTGTGCGAAGCACAGAGGCGCAATCCTCTCTTCCCGCTGGGTCTGGGTTTATTCCTCGTTTCTCTGCCCCCCAGCACGGCACGGCTGTTGAAGGCAGACCTCTTTCGCTATGGCTCTGCGGACAAGCGGTCCCAGCAGCAACCAGGGGATCGCGCTGGGGACAGGCCTCAAAGCTGCACAGCAGCTGAGCAGTGCCCCTGCCATCGCTTCCCTGCTCCCAGTCTCAGGCTGTCCCGGGGTAGGGGGCAATGAGCCGCTCTGGCACCAACCAGGGAGCACAGAGGCTGGTGGTGATGGGTTCGCAGCAGCGCCCAGGCTTCCCCTGCCTGGAGAAGGAAACGCTGCCCATCGCACTCGCAGCAACGGCGCAGGAAATGCAGGACCAGGGAGGGGATGACTCCCAGGAGACTACCCCCCAGGAGCCGCGGGGCCATCCGCTGAAATAAAACCACCTCCTGCCCTCAGCCAGGATCCCTCCCGCTGCCTCCTTCAGTCAGCAAGTCAACTGGCCTTGGCCGCTAATCCTAAATTTCCCTAGTGATGTGCCGCGTGAGGCAGGTTTTCCAATGGGCTGCAAGGTCCGTCCCATGCTGTGGCTGTAAATATAGCTGGGAGGGAGATTTAGCCACGGTCCCCCCCTCCCCTCCACATATTGTTTTTTCTGAGGTTAAACGTCAAACATCTCTAAAATATCACCCAGGTCTGCAACCCGCACGCGCTTCAGGAGGGGGCCAGCTGGGCTCCTCCCAGGGCTCTGCCATGATTTATGGAGGTGCGCAGCACAGCGCCATAAATCGGGGCGTACATCAGATAACGTCATGGGAGGACGGCGTGCATTTTCTCAGAGCTGGGACGCTAACATGTGGGGAGGGTAGGAACAGAGACAACCCTGGGCCGTGCAGCTTGCTTTTCTTTCTCCATCAAACATGGCTAAAAAAAAGCTGCCCCACCTTGATGGCTGCACGGAAAATTGTGCCTGAGCTCAGCAGCTGAGGCACAGACAACTTCATGGGTGATTCCTGCTGCTTCACCTTGCTGCTCCTCTTTAAGTGAAGAGGAGGGCTGGCTTATGGACCACAAGCAAGTCCTGTAGGGCTGGTGGTTTGGCACAAAAGAGCAAGCGTGGCAGGACATTAGAGTGGTGGGAAGGATATTTATGTTCATTCCACTGACTGGAAAATGGGAAGCATAACCCCATTTTTAAAAAGGGAAAAAAAGAAGACCTGGGGAACTACAGGCCAGTCAGTCTCATCTCTGTGCCCAGCAAGATCATGGATCAGATCCTCTGGAATTCTCTGCCCCTATTCCACTCTCGTGAGACCCCACCTAGGGTACTGCGTCCAGCTCTGGAGCCCCCAACATAAGAAGGACATGGACCTGCTGGAGTGAGTCCAGAGGAGACCACGAAGAAGATCAGAGGGCTGGAGCACCTCTCTTATGAGGACAGGCTGAGAGAGTTTGGGCTGTTCCGCCTGGAGAAGAGGAGGCTCAGGGGAGACGTTATAGCAGTCTTCCAGTACCTAAATGGGGCCTACAAGAAAGCTGGAGAGGGACTTTTGACAAGGGCATGTAGTGATAGGACAAGGGGTAATGGCCTTAAACTGAAGTAGGATAGATTTAGATTAGATGTAAGGAAGAAAATCTTTACTGTGAAGGCAGTGAGGCACTGGAACAGGTTGCCCAGAGAAGTTGTGTGCCCATCCCTGTAGGTGTTTAAGGCCAGACTGGAAGGGGCTTTGAGTGACCTGGTCTAGTGGAAGGTGTCCCTGCCCATGGCAGGGGGATTGGGACTAGATGATCTTTAAGGTCCCTTCCAATTCAAACCATTCTCTGATTCTATGATTCTATGATATATGATTCTATGTCTTTTACTGTCCATCTGCAAAGCAAAACAAAAATAGCTGAAACATGGGTTTTCTGCTTTATCGGCTCTGTGAATAAGCATATAAATTTCTATGGCATTTCTGGAGGCTTGCTGAAGAGGAAAAAAATTCATCCCTTAGGACCTGGCCAGCAGCAGTGGCAGCATATGGTCTGCTGAAATCAGTGGCTGAGCGCGTTTTGTGTGTGTTAGCATTAAAGAGGTGACTTTGTGAGTAATTTCAGAAGCGGAGAGGGTTTTTCTCTTTTTTCCTATTTCTTTTTTTTTTTTCTTTTTTAATCCTGTCTGAGCTGATGCAGCTGTCATAGCCAATAACTCTTGAGCAAGGGAGCTGGGCTGTGTTTTCTTGATTGGGAAGTACGAAGGGTACGGACTTCGTTGCTGGCTTTTGGCCACCGTGTGGGAACAGGTTCAGCCTCTTCCTGGGAGGGGAGGAAGGCAAAGTCCCCCGCGCAGGCAAAGAGAGGAGTCGGGTATGTTTTCTTTTTCCCAGCAGCTGCAGCTCCCTCGAAGAAGGAGTCAGGGCCCTGTAAGTCCGTGGGAAAGCAGCTTCGGTCTCCCGGCTGCACAAGGATGGCAGGGGAGCACCATTTCAAAGATGGAACTCACTAGGGGGAAAACAAATACAAATAGGCAACTGTTTACCGTAGATAAAGTGTGGCTTTTTCTCTTTCATCGTTGACTAAAACCTCATGTTCTTTCCGGTGAGGGAGGCAGGAGCGGCAGTGCGCTGTCAGAAAGATGTCTGTCAGTAGGCAGCACCTCTGGATGTTTATCTCCCTGCCATTGTGCTCCGGCACTTTGAAATCTAAAGGGAAGACGCTGCTAATCACACTGTTGCTTAAAGATCAACAGCCAGGCGAGATGTACTTTGTCACGTTTTCTCTTTGGTCTCTTTCCTTCTGTAATGAAAAGGGTGACATTCATTCAGGCTTGCGCACACCAGCACACGGCGGTGGGTTTTTAATGAATCCCTCCTGCCCCTTCCCTGGGCTCCGACTCAGGGGCACAGCCGGAGTCGCAGATCGAGACACTGGGGAATGTGCCTTGCTGTCACATCTGTTTCCTCTGTTTCGGACCGAATCCATCCCGTGTTATGTTTCAGTCATATCGTTGAAGGCAGAGAGGATGCGAGATGTAACCAAAGGCTAAAGGCAAAAGCCTGATGCAGGATTTCTTATTAGCGGGAGAACAGAGAACTTTAGGGGTATGAAAAGGGGGAGTGTAGACTAAAGGAAAGAAATGCTTCTCTATGCAAAGAAATGAACCTCAATATATAAGATACCTCTTCCTCCCAAGATGATCTAGGTCAGTAAATAGCAGAGCAGAAAGGAAGAAGTAGGCACAGAAAGCTAGAGCAGTAGTTTATTGAAATGATGTGGCTGAAGGGAGAGGAATATTTTCATTTTAAGATAGGAATTTCTCATGCTCCTATCTTCTTAATTGTGAGATTAGCATAGAGCTCTTTCCTTCTACCTTCCACTGTATCCTACACTTGGGGAAAATCCAGCAACTCAGAGTTGTGCAAGGAGTGTAGGGAGAGTGAGAGAAATTTAGCTCCTCTGCTAATGCTGATTAAGTAGAGCAAACAAAGAAGAGAGCAGAAATGTGAATCACCAGTTCTTCCCCAGCAAAGGATTCACTGAATCCTATTATGGGGATATATCAAAAGCAATAAGACAATTTTCATCTTTCGCCTGCCTGACGGCCAAGGGAGGTACCATCAGTGGGCAGTGAGAAGGCTGGGATGCACAGCAGATAAAGCCGGATAACTGAACAAGTGCATCAGCAGCATCAGGCATCGAAATACCCTCCTCCCCATGCCAGTTGTATTGGCTCCCACCAAGCCTTTTTTGTCCCGTTCCTGTTCTCCTCTGGGAGCGGCTCCCTGCCTCGCAGGCTAAAGGTGGTTAAACGCTTCCTTGGAGCACAGTCAGGGGGAAGCAATGGCTCATGCACAAGCGGCGGTCCCTGTGCAGCCTAGGAAACGCCATGCATTTTTGAGCGGTGTCAACCAGCTTTTCCTCCGTGAACAGTTTCTATCCCTACCACGGATGCAGGGTGCCCAGTGCTGGGGAGGAGCATGACTGTGGATGGCTTCAGATTCCCAGTGATGCCCTGGACACCTCAAGGTACGGCACTCACAGGGAGAGCTGCCCACTGGCTGCTGAACTGATGGATGTGTATTCCTGGCAAAGACCACTCACCAGCCCACCCATAGCAATGTAAAATTGAGGGGTGAACTCTCCTTGTGACACTCAGTCTGCCTGCGTGCAGCTGACGTAAGGACAAGGGGCTACATGGCGCTAACCACATTGCTCACCTTCCAGGCCCCTTCCAACATGATAAATACTTATTTAGATGGTGCCCTGCAATGTGCGGTTGGCTATGACCCATAAATCGTGGTGTTAAATCGGCAAAATAAAAATCCCGTGCTGCGTCAGCTCAGCCTTTGAGAAGGCAAAGCTGATAAATAGGGTTTGATTGGCTCTTTCTACACTGATGCCCCAGAGCAACACCCTCTGTGCGAGTGTGATATTGCTGCAAGCTGACAGTACAAAGGACAGACACGTACCCGTGCCAGCCATTGAGCTGGCTGCCTGGATTAACCCTGATTTCCTTTCCTGACACTCCTTTCTTCTGCCGAGGAGGGAAACCAGGCATAAGAGCGAGTCCCTTTGCCTGTCATGCTGAGAGCGTGGCGCTGGCAGCGTAATTCAGCGTGCTAAGCCCGGTTCTTCCCTCCCTGTTCCCTGCTCTGCGGCAGCCTAACTCTGTAAGAGCGGAGGATTTACACCGTCTTACACAAGCAGCGTGAGAAGGATCAGGCTGTGACAGTCCCGACTCCCAGCTTCCTGGGAAAGGCAGAGATCAGCTGCCTCCCAGCTACCCTTGCATCCCTTGGGCTCTTTGCATAGGTAGGGATTTCCTAGGACACAGGTGGAGGAAGGACACAGCACGTGGGACAGCCTCCCACACGCACCTTTTCAGATTTAGCCTAAATGCCATAGCAGAGCAGCCGGCTCCTGCCACCCCACACCGCTGTTGAGATGACAAAGCGACGATAAATACAAATCTTATCAGTCTAATAAGGCGAGTTCCCTGCGTGGCAGGAGGAAGCCTCTCCATCGAGATGATATCTGTGCCAGCCAAGGGGACACCCTGAATTTGGCAGCAGCGCAGCCTCATTGAGGGAGGGAAGAGCAAGAGACAATCTCACTTTTCCCACTGCCTTTTGGCATGTCCCCAAGCAAGCCGGACTCACAGCGGTGCCAGGAGCGGTACCTGCTCAAAAGGAACCTTAGCTCGCAAGGGATGCTCCGCTCCTCCCTGCTGTCTGTGTGCTTGCTAGTGGCCGAGCTGATGAGATGCCAGGAATTCAGTGCCAAAACATAGAGCCAGTACACTGCTTTTCTGCTGATTCCTGCTCACCACCAGCTGGCCCAGGGCTTGCAAGAAGTCAGCCCTGGGAGGGAGGCCAGCTGCCCGGAGCTGAGCATAAATGAGAGGAAAGATGCTGGCTGCTGGAAAGAGGTGCGTCTGACCCCCTTGGTGCCTTTGGGCATCCCCCTTGGGCAGGCAGCCCTTATGCCAGAGAGCAGCAACACCGTGTGCTGCAGCTTGGGGCTGCATCCCTCAGCTGACTGGCTGAGGGCTGCTTCCTACCATCTCCAGTTGGCTTGAGGACACTGCTGCATCCCAGGGGGGGATGACCTGTGTCATGTCTTCATCAGCTCTAAGCGACAGCGATGTGATTTTCCTGGGTGTGAATTCATAGGAAATGTTGGGTTGGTCCGAAATAAGCACTCACAAACCTGTCTTCTGGTCCTCGTACCAGCTTCCCGAAAGACAGCAAATGCAGACCAATGATGGTTAGATGGTTATACCCACTGTAGACAGGAGATGGGATGGGAAGTGATGTACAACCACTCGCATTGATTGTGGGAGCGCAGTGCAGAGCTATGGCACAGGCCAGGCATCTGCATTTCAGCATAGACGGCTTGGGAACAAAGATTAGATCTGTAGGAACATTTCAATTTTCACTGACTCACCATCCACGATGAAAAGCTGAAGGTGAGGGAAGGGATATGTCCTTCAGGCTCAGCCCAGCAAGCAGGGTTTTTTACTCAGCTCCTTCTGAGGGAGGAGATACAAGCAAGTTTGGAAGCAAGACAACATTTAAAATGAAGAGGCAAAATGTTAGCAATCACAAAATATTTGGATTTTTTTAGAACTGTCTCTTCTTGGCTGATCATTGGTTAAAGTCAACACAAGCGGGTAAACCTCAGTCTGCAAAAATTGCAGCCAGTGCTAAGATGCTGTGTAATAGATTGGACCTGAGCAGGTGTGGGACCAAATGTCTCTGCTAAATGAGAGGGCTGTGCAGGCGATGCTCTTGTTAAAGCATCTGCCAGTAACTAGGCTCTTTCTTGCTATTTGTCCATCTGAGATAATATTGTAGAAAAACTGTACAGATTACCCTCAAATAAGTAACTCTCTATATGCCTATATGCTTATTTTTTTAATAAAGAAAATGACCCGCATCTCAAATCCAAACTTTTCTGACTGCTCAGTAAGAGCTGAATATTGGAGTTTTCCAATAAATTTTCTCCCTTATTGCTGAAATTTCAGCTGACAAAAAAAAAAAGCATCTTGTGCTCCTTTCTCACACATCTAAATTCTGAAGCATCAGCTGTTTTGTGGGGGAGGGATAATAACTCCCTGTTTTTAACATCCAACTCAAGACGTTTGTGAAAGGATTATATGGCGTCTCATCTGCCCATAGCAAGGGATTGAACGTAATGACCGGGGAGGGCACCTCCGCTCTCATGTTTAATTCAGGTGTTGTTTTCTCTCTCAAAGGCAGGGAAAGTGAGCAAGGCATTTGCTTCGGATGGAATGGGAGGTCAAATTTAATTTTGAGTTAGCTCAACTCAGCTGCTCATGGTGTTATCCCAGGCATGGCTAGAGAAGAGCTAAGGATCTCCGCCCTGCCCTCAAGGTTTATTCCTACCCTGAGAGTAATACACCCTCAAACACTAAGCCCCAGCAGTCAGTAGCACTGTCTCCATTTTACAGAAGGCAAGAGCAAGGCACTGGGGACAAAGCCCCTTGTCAATAGCCACCAGCATGGTAGGAGCAGGCCAGGGTGCAAACAGCCTTGTGCTGCCTAATCGTGGTCTGCTCCCAGGACAATGGGTAGGACCTCGTGTATGTGACCACACCTAGCTGCCTTTGCCTCCATATGCCTTTAGTCTGAACTGGTCTATGACGGACACTGACTTGAAGGAAGGAGAAGTCCCAGGGGCTGGTGAGACCTAGCAGGCTGTGAGGTTTCTCCTACCAGCACAAAGAGCCTGAGGCGGAGGCAGGGGCTAGCCCTGCACCCAGCTGTCCTAGGACTAGACACAGGGAAGATGGGGGATGAAGAAGTGGTACCACGGTGGGAAGCAGTGAAGAGGAAGGCAGTCATGCGGGGAAATGGAAGAAAGATGAAAGGGATCAAGGAAGGGGATAAGGAAAGAGAAGAGAGAAGATTTATTGAGGACATGGAAGACAAAGCCAAATAACGGCAGTGGTGGTGGTGTGGTGGTCAGCAAGAAGAAAGCAAAAGGGAATGAAAAGCAATGGGAGAAAATCAGAATAAAGCTGGGAAAGGAGAAGTGAAGGAGAGAGCATCCATCCTGCCAGCCCCTGTGATGGCTGTTATTTGCAGATAGGAAGTGCTGCCTACAGAAAAGCTGATTGAGGCTGATTGAGGGAAAGAATGAGCCACATGTGACAGATGTTAGTCACTTCGCGTAATGCCCTACTGGAAGGCACTCGGATGCTGCGGGGATGACAGCACTCGAAGAAACTGCGTGGAGCACGGCAGCCCTGGGAGCAGGCAGGAGGGAAGATGAATGGCAGGAGCGCTCCGGTCCCCTGATCTCAAAACAGGAAGAAAAGAAGAGAGAGACAAGCGGCGGGCTCTGCCTTTTACATACTTCCTGCCTCCCTCTGTGCTCAATCCATCCCTCATCCACAACCAGATGAAGGCCCGAAGCTGATGGGAACTCCCACTCCTTCCTGTGGGGAGCAGGGCTGTCTCTGTGTCCTCGGCACTTCACCGCTCGCAGCAACGTGCATGCTACAGCCCAGTGCTGCCATGCCCTGTGCCCAGGGCTTGCCCGCGGCTGGGGACAGGGGCAAAGGGGACTGTCCTCTGACCTTGGCCGTAGAGACCCGGGGCCAGCCCTGGCATGGGGCACCCTCTTGTCGGTGTAACCCAGCTGCCCCGCTTGTGCCCTGGGCAGAAGCAGCCGTGCCACAGCATGGTCTTCAAGCCGCAGCAGTGGCCCTGCAGCATCTGCCTGCCATGGAGGTGGATTCGGTGCCCGTTCCCATTTGCAGCCCTCACTTAAAGAGCTGGCTGATGGAGGAGTACCCATGGGCAGGGTGTGGTTAACGCTGTGCGTTCAGCGCTCGTTTTGATGGTGGAAACGACAGCGATTGCAGCCCGGAAGGCAGCAGCTAGCGGAGGGGGATGTGTTGAGCACCATTGCTATCAGCACCCATGCCAATTGTTTCTAAAACAATGTCTCAAGCGTATCAATTACTCGGGTGTTTTGGAAAGCGAGCTTCAGGAAAGAAAAAGAGCCAGGATAGCCTGATTGTCCTTTTGTGCCTTTATATTTAATGTAGACTAGTTTCCCTTACTTTCAATATTTAAAAAAAAAAAAACAAACCATTAAGCAGCAAATGGCATATGGGCCTTCGTGTGTAAGGTCCTCATTGTTGCAAGTCTTTTTTTTTCTTCACTCTTCTGCCTCACCTTTTAAAAACACAAGAAAAAAGCAAAACTTCCCAGGGACTACTTCCCTTTCAGCGTTCCCGGTGAAGCAGCTGCCGTATTAGATCATATTCAAACACAGCCCCAAAGAGGTCGGGAGCCGCATATTAGCTGAACTGTTTATCTGTAGCCAGCCAAGGGGGGATGGTGCTGCTCAAATCAATTTTCTATGCTCTGACTGGCCCATCTTCTTGACACTTAGATGTCACTGTACTACTGGTGATAAAAAGGCCTGCCAAAAAAGGATGGATTTGGATTCACGCAGGGTCCTACAGAGCCAAATGAGAATTGACAATATTAGTCTTTAGGACAATTTTACAGATAAAATTAACCAGAAGAATAAATTTTCAACAGTTTGCTTAATCTAATCTGCTTTCTATTGCGTTGAATCTTGCTCCCATCCACCATTGCCGTTTTTACATTTGCAAGCAATGCTGGCTTCTTTTTCCCTTTTTGTTTTGTGAAATGAAGATCAGGCACATAAACCAGGATACGCTTTGCCTTGAAATATCATCAAAAAAACCAATATTCACCTGGTTTCTGTAAAGCGGAGGAGGAAGACTCTCACATAAATTAAAAGCAAGGAAAAAAGTATCAGCATGTTAAATTTGGGCCTGAGGTACAGTCTTTGGTACGATTTGAACCTTAACTTTCCTTAAGTTCATCTGACTTTGGTCTTAATTTTATTATTTCAATAACTAAATAGCAAAAACTGAACCTCAATTCCAGATCTGGTTTTGAATTAAAAAGAGCTGATAGAAAGTTCAAGACTACCCTTATTCCATCCTACCTCTGTTATAAACTATGCAGACCCTTGTACATCTGTGACTGTCGTTCATGGTACTAGAAATCAGAAACTCTCCAAGTTAATAGTAATACATAACACATGTGTAACACTTCCCATCCTTCAGTACAAATGACCAAGTGTCACAGTGAGCCTGTGAAGTGTTTTCTCCATGGCAGAGACAACGACATTTCGTCCGGAGGTTGAGTGTGTTGGTCAAGGACACCCAGACTACACAAAAGCAGAGGTTAGAGCTGCGTGATAGAGCTGGAGCAGGTGGGGATAGCTGCACCTAACCTTCTCTAACATAGTGCATTACACACCAGAGTCCTTGCAAGCTTTTCTTTTATATATTCATACAGACATTTTCCACGTCTCTGGCTGAATATTCAGGGAAGCATTTCAAAAAATGATTCAGTTGGCTTTCTGAATGGAGCTGGAAGAAAATACTTCAGTTTGTTTATGCTAAAACCATTCTGCCAGCACCTCTTTTGAGCATTTTCAGGACTTGGAGCAGGGACCTCAGCACTTGCAAGGGAAAAAGGAATCATTTTTTGCTGGCCCTATGGCCCCAGTGTGGGTCTGCTCTAACCCTCTGAAGGACAACCTTCATTTCTGCCTCAGCAAAGCCCAGGGCAAGTGGCAGCCACAGTTGCCACAGGTCCAAGGCTGCTCTGCCAGGGCTGGCCCCAGGGCAGTGGCAGCAGAGCCAGATTTTCCCTGCACTTGCTCCTCTGTGCCCTCAAAGACAGCAAAGGAACTGGATGCTGGAGATGAGACCGTTGGTGGGATGACACGAGTTTTTAGTGCTCCTCCTGGCACGGCCTGGATAGGAATGGGAAGTGTCCAGTGTTAGCATGCAGAAAAGACAATGGGAGTCCCAAGCTGGGATGGATGAGGAAGGGCATTAATGCAGGGAGCAGGAGCAGATGGGGATGAAAGCCACACAAGTCACCCCAGGGGACAGAGGTCAGTTACCACCTTTAAAGAGGCCATGATCATCTTCAGACCTGAGCAAGTGCATATCTCCTGTCCTTCCAGATGCTGATTCACTTGGTGGAGAACGGTTTGCTACAGCTACCAGCCACGCCACTAGCTCAGTGTGGTGGAGATCACTGCCAAAAGCTCTGCTGGGCCAAAGCACCATTTAAAGGCTGGCAGCCTTCCTTCTGGTTGTATCTTTGTTTGTGGAGGGGTTTCTCCCTTTTGCCTTTCAAAAGCTGCTGACAGTCCAACTGAAAAAAAAAGAAGCAACCTGGACCATGTTGAGGATGCAAAAGGGAGCGCTGCCATCAAATGACCTGTGCAGCTGGGTTTGGTGCCTCTGGGTCCAAGCACACCACTAAATAAACAGCCAGGGAGTGAGCTGGAGCACAGGGTGCAGAATCACCTCCACTGCTGAATTTGTCCTCTGCTCCTTGACTCTGACCCAGAGCATTCCCATGTATGAGCTAGCGCTCTCCAAGGCACTGCTGGGTCACAACCTGATCACTCCCAAAGTGAGGACCAAGAGTAGTTCAGGGCTTATCTCCAAAAGGCAAGATGACAAACTACTTCAGCCTGGGGTCCTCCTGCTACCCCATCTATCTCCACTGCTACCCCAGCAAACCTTGCACCTTCAGCCACCCCTTAAGCCTTTAAGCTGTACCTCATGCAATGCCATAAATTTTCACACCATAAAAGTCATCTCTGGTGGGCTGCAACACAGCCCTCCTGTTACTTCAGTTGCTTTAAACTGGAAAAAAAAAATCTGCAAGGGGTCATAGTCACATTTTAGGAACACAGGGCTGGTTCCTCTGGGCCCAGAGAAGACCCAAGGCTGTATTGTTTAGGCACAGTCACTCGGCTTTACAGGAAATACCAACATACAAGCTATTTAGTATCCCTTGTCTTGGGAACATGAATCAACCCCTGCGCTCTTTTATTTAGCAATACTGATGTAGGCTTCATTTCTGGGTTATGATAGTGGGAAAGCAGGAAAGACAGCCAGAGCTCCTCAGCTCCTGTGGCCAAGCATAACACCCCTGGCCTGGGTTGAGGGTTGGACCAAGCTCAGGTCCTTCCTCAACGTCATGTAGAGAGGCAGCAGGCAGGGAAACAGAGGGAGGTCAGACACCGCTGTCTGAATCCCCTTAACCACACCAGCAGTCAAATCACAGGTACTTCCAAAAAGCAAAAGCTTGAGTTTTGATCCAGAAATGGACATATGTCTATTTCTGCACTTAAAAAAAAAAAAATGCTGCCGTCATTCTATAACAGAAGGAAAAAACCTTAAAAGCCGCTGAGAAACAGATGCCATCCCCTAGTACCCAAATGGACAGTGCTAGGGGAGGCAGGAGGGTTTGTGCAGAGAATTAGGCTGTTGCGATTGGGACTGCTGCGCCCTTCAGTGCCCAAAATGGCCATTGATAGAGAGAAGGAGATGTCACAATTATAGGATTAAGGCAAAAGGCTTGACACACTGATTTGTATCCCTCATCGCCACAGAGCTGACTGAATGCTGGGAAAGTGGCTTAAGTCAAAATTTGTACAGGTTGCCAGAACCATGGAGAAGAGAAGGCTCCGGGGAGACCTTATAGCAGCCTTCCAGTACCTCAAGGGGGCCTACGGGAAAGATGGGGAGAGACTGTTCAGTAGGGCCTGTTGTGATAGGACAAGGGGTAATGGTTTAAAAATAGAGGGAGGTAGATTCAGATCAGATATTAGGAAAAAAATTTTTACAATGACAGTGGTAGAACACTGGAACAGGTTGCCCAGAGAGGTGGTGGATGCCCCATCCCTGGAAACATTCAAGGCCAGGTTGGATGAGGCTCTGAGCAACCTGACCAAGTTGGAGATGTCCCTGCTCCTTGCAGAGGGGTTGGACTAGATGGCCTTTGAAGGTCCCTTCCAACCCAAACTATTCTGTGATTCTATTCTATGATTCTAACCTAGGCAATGAAGCCTGTTTGTGGAGTATCCAGTTTGCGAGATGAAGGGTTAGATCTGCACTCAGCGCTGTGGTGGGAAGCAGGGGAGCTCTCATCTGGACATACAAAGTGTGAAACACAAAGGAAAGCCAAGTGTTCAAATTGACTACCTGAAATTACAGACAAAATTTGCCATAGTTTCAGCTCCTCTCTCTCTGCTCTGCTCAGCCCTTTCCAAAGAGAGGCAATAATCCCTGCTGGGCTCAGCCTCTGCCTGTTAGTAAAATGTCTGGGAGCTAAGGTGATGAGGAGCCCGTCGTTCAGGAGGGTCAAAGGGTGACACTGAGCAGCTGCCCACTGAGTAGCCATCCTAGGGCCATTCCCCGTGGCAAGAGTGGCAGCACCCGCTGCACACAGGTGCCTTTACATCAGGGAAACATGAGGCGGGTAAGCACTCCGGAGCAACACACGAACCAGGAAATGGGGAGCACCAAAAGCAAGAGATGCACTCAACAACATGGCAGAAAAAGGAGGAAAATACCCTTGGCAGGACATGGAGGGGATCACAGCACCGGGCTGGGACAGGCTTATGCTCGCTGCTGGCTCCAGCCAAATTGATTTCCCTGCCTCTGCTCCAGTGAGCACTAGCTGAACTCCTGGGCCACTGAAGCGGGAAGTGTGCTTGTCACAGATTGCTTTTCCTCATGCTTTCTCCTCCCTCCTCTTCCAGTGTGCCTGTCCCCTAAGCTGGAGTTCCTCCCATATCATCCCCAGAGGACTTCACCTCTCCTGGAAGGGGCAGCCAGAGGCTCCCTGAGGTAGCAGCTGTCTCTGGGTACCAACCCTTTCAGAGGGGCTCAGCTGGCTGCCAGAAGCTCCCTTCCCCTTATTGCACTTCCAGCTTCCAGCTCCCGATGCCATTTCTACTCCTGCCTCTGCAGAGCCAGACCCAGGATGGGAGCATCACCTTACTTTAGCAGCTCAGCGTCTGCGCACCCCGGCACAGGAATAGAGGCAGGACACCGTCGCAGGCGTCACAGGCACTGGATCGTTTGCTTGCTTTGGCTGCCAGCTCCTCAGCTCCACTTTCCGAAAGGCACCTGCACATCCAAGGTGCCAACAGGCAGCGTCTGTGCGTGGTCTGAATTTGGAATAAACACGCAATAGAAACGCACATGGGCTGGAACAGGTCCCTTACACTCAGAAAAGGCCAGCTGGGTACTCAGCCTCTTTATTCCACTCTCCTGCAGCCCACTCTAAGGCTCAGGTAACGTCAGAGCCTGCTCTACCTGACTCATTGATTTGAAAGACATCAGCATTTCCTCAGGGATGGGAGGGAAAGAGCTGCCACCCAGCTGTAATTTTTTTAGTGTGATTTTCTGTTCTTCCCCTCCTGAAAGAGATTTTCTGTCTGCCGGAATAACCCCAAAGTGCTTAAGCTCAGCAGTCCTGGCAGGGGGAGTTAATCAGAGCTCTCATCCCCACACTTTGCCCCCTTTTCTGTTTTCCAGCCAGACTCCAGGCTTGATTTGGTGCCCCATGATTGTGGATGGGGTGTCATTGCTGCAGCGGTGGTAACCAAATAGGAAGGGGATGGGGATAGGGCTGTGCCCAGAGCATGGACCACAGAGATGATGAGGAGAAGAGCGATGCAGAGTCAGAAAGCATGAATGGAAATTAGGGGGGTGGCACATCTGGTGTCTCAGGGAGAGCACAGCATTTTCACGGGAAAGAAGACATTTCTGGTGAAAAATGTTCAGCCAGAAATACAACTGTCCACTAATGTCCAAGTCTACCAAGAGATTCCCACCAATCCTGCCGTAATTTTTTTTTTTAGTGACTTTTCATAAAATTTCAGGAACTTTCCACCCCAATTTCAACATCTCACATGGTCCTAGCTGCTCAGGCTGTGCTAAGCATTTTTCAGATCGTTCAGCATGCATCCCTCTGTAGGGCTAACTCATGAAGAAGCCACAAATGTTGCATCCCTGGGGGTGGCTAA
The DNA here is from genome assembly GCA_011801015.1 of Ardeotis arabs. Classification (NCBI taxonomy): domain Eukaryota; kingdom Metazoa; phylum Chordata; class Aves; order Otidiformes; family Otididae; genus Ardeotis; species Ardeotis arabs. The sequence continues at coordinate 52,283 of JAAGAY010010239.1, read as the reverse complement.
GCCTTCGTTTTAAACAGGGAAATCTATATTGTGGTAGGTGCTCTCAGGGGCTCAAATCCTTGACAGGATTTTCGACGAGGAGGGAGTGGTAAGACGAAGAAATTCTTTGCCTCTAGTCATAAAAGATGTGTTAAATAAGACATACTGCCTTGCCATCATGAGATACTAGCAGCAGAAATGTGACGTATTTTAAAAAATTCTAAGCAAAGTTCTTTTTCTTTTCTCTTAATTATAGGAATGCTGTTAAAAGCATAGGTAGAAGCTATTACAGAGTGGGGTGACCTGGAAAGGAAAAATCTATAGGCAAGGCAGTGGAAGGACTGTTAGACATCCTGTTAAAGTTGAGGAAGGAGACAAAATAAAGCGATGACCACGGAAAGGAGGAAAAAGCAGAAAAAAGGAATGATGCAGGGTTAAAAAAAGAAAGCCAGGCAATGTTGCAAGGCTAGGAGCTGATCCGGAGACACCACAGTCCCAGTCTGATTTACGCCAGGTTTTTGACAGGCCACCATCAGGTAATGGCTCGAAGTCTGGCTTGACCCATTACTGTCATAGGCGGTGGCAGAATTACAATCAAAACCTAGATCCAATTCCCAATTTTGGAGGTGTTCGGATGTGAGAGTTTTATTTAAGGCTCACTTTTAATACAAAAGTGGGCAAACTGTGATCAAGGGGAAGGAATTGTCTCCATTTTCATGATTCACATCTCCCGGCACCCACAAGATATGCATTTCCATGCTCTGATCTGCGCCGCTCTGAAGGACACAGCTGAGAACAGAGCGGGGAGCTACCGACTAAACGGCAAAAGAAAGAAAAGAAAAATGCAGTTACGTTTTATTCTTCCTAACGTTTTGCTAAATTGGTTCAGCAGCTTCCCCGAGTCTGGGGAGCCAGGAAGGGGAGGGAGAGAAACTTCATTAAGTGAAAGATTCTCGGGGATAATTGGGAGGCCAGGGATAATAGCGGCAGCCCGCATTGTGCTGGGAAAGGAGGGCGCTTGCCTCGTATTTGTTAATTGAAGGAGCCGAGAGCAGCTTTCCGAGGGGCCAGGGCTCCGGCTGGAAGGCTGAAGGAGATGTATATTTTTACTGGTTTAAATAGACATTAGGGGGCTCCATTTTTTAAAAAATAAGTCTCCAAGCTGCGTTGGCAGCCTGTGCAAACAAGCACAGGCAGCACAGTTTGCAGCCTCCCCCACTCTTCTCGCTGGCAGTCAGAGCCGGGGCTCGCTCTGCAAAACGCTTCAGCCGGGGAAGGTGCCACTGGCTGTATCGGGGGGACACAGCCAGGACCCAGCGGCTGGAGAAGGGGCTGCGTGGCCGGGCGGAGGCACATGAAATATGAGAGAGATGCGGAGCCTGCACTGTGCCACATCCTGGTTACTGCTTGCAGACTTTGGAAATGAAATTCTCCCCCCCAGTGCAAGTTCGCAGCTCTGTCATGCAGCCATCAAGGGTTCGTTAAATAAGACTGCAGTTCTGCTCACTCTGTAATATATGGACATCTTTCTAAAGATGATCTTTTTTTTGTAAATGCCTCCAAAGTGCTGTGCCTGGTGGTGTTACTTGCACATCTATCCACTTGTGCCCTAAAAGTATCCAGATTTTTTTAAAAATCCATATCTGACTAATTCAAAATCATTAACTTCATAATGTCTTATTAGTTTCATGAATACTGCCTTGTCTTTCTTGACTCTTCTGTGCAAATCAGAAACATTTCAGGTCTGATTCTCATTTGCCCTAAGGCCCATTTACTCCACACAGGAAAAGTCAATCAGCCTCAGAAGGAAAGAGAGCTAGGGCTGCACCCACCACAAGCCTTTTCTGCTCCTGACGTGGCATAGAGAAATTTTAGCATAAAGGAGAACCCATTTCTTACATGTGCGATGCTGTGCGATTGGCTGGGTCCTGCAAACTGCCCGGGAAAGCATTTTTGCTGACGTCAATTATTGTTTCCCCTGCAAACCACTTGCAGCTCTAGGTCCGTTGTGACAATTAGTGATAAATCACTGCTGGGAGCTTGGGCCGTCCATTGGAAAAGCTCCCAATAGCCAGTTACCAGGAGAGCGCCAGGGCACACAGCAACATCGTGCTTCATATTCGCTCTGTTTTTAATGGCGAGGGGAGGAGTGTTCCGTTTCAGTTCTGCATATACTGTGTCAGGGTAAAATAATGTTATTTTCTGGCAGCACTGAATCAGCACACATCCAAAATTTGCCTTCTTCCGCTGCACGTGCTGCCCCCATGGAAATCAGTGAAAGCCTCATGCAGGCACACGAGGGCAGGATTTGTCCCATAAATCACAACCCAGATCATAAATATATGCTTGAACCCTCTCTTAATATGATTCATTAAGAAGGAGCTTTTATGGTTGGGGTGGTTTTAATTATCATTGTGTAATTTTATTGTTATTGTTTCCATTAAACATTAACAAACATTCCTTATTTTTGGTTAACAAAGATCTTTCTTAGATTGCACAGTAGTTAATGAAAACCACATAAACCCATGCAGAAAGATACTAGGACTCTCATTCAATTAAATATAAAACTTAAAGTAGAAATCTATAAAAAGCCAGATTGTAATGAATCATAAATAAATATGGAAAACTAACAACTGCCTTGGGTAGAGTAGTAAATTTATAGCCTGAAGATTTGCATTTTTAAGGTCTGCATCGCTGTCTGCATTGTGTTCACTCTTGCCCACAGAAGACACACATCCTCAGCACCAGAGCCCCCGGCCTCAGTTCATTTTCTTGGCTTCTCTAGACAAGCCCTGCAACTGCCACCGTGCCCCGAGTCAGCTCTGCTTTCGCCCAGAGTGATCTCCAAGTCTCTGAAGCTGGGACTGAAGCCACTTTCTAATTGAGGAGCGAGAAGTCAAGGGCACGCTAGGTTTCCCAGACATTTGGTCACTGGATGTGTGTCTGGAGGTGTGTCTGGTGAAGTTGTCCCCACGCACACTGTGGAGGATGCAGTTGGCATCCCCAGGCAAGACCTCTCCTCCCAGGAATGTTCGAGGAGAAGGAGGAGGAGAAATGTGGAGAGAGCAGCTGGTTCCTCACCCTTGGCTTCTCCCACGGCAAAAAGGGAGTCTACAGCAGTTTATTAGTCTGAGGTTGGCCCACTTTTTCTAATCAGTCTGGAAACCAATTGGCTGTATCTTGCAGCCAGTCATTGACACCAGATGGAAAAGGGATGCATAAAAGGCTTCTTTCGGCTACTGATACAGAGTCCCTGAGCCCATCGTACACCCAAATGAACTTCTGTTGAGGGGAATGAAATAAAAAGGGTTTAACTGTGTAAAAAAAACCAAAAAAAACAACACCAGGATGGACTAGTTCAACAGCCCCCTAAAGACCATCTTAACATGTCTTTGAGATAGCTATCAAAAGGCATAGATAGCCCATGCACCCACTCCAGCCCATTGGATGGTGTCAGGACAACAGTCACCAGTCTCAAAACTCATGTTCCAGCCTCTCATACCTCCTTCAAGATTAACCCTGACATTTTAGCTTCACAAGTGTGTTAAAAAATTTGGAAACTCTTCCAGTACTTCTCCCATTGAAAGCAAAGCAAACTGATCTCCAGACCAGAGACTTCGCTGGAAACACAGGATTGTCGGCACTGAAAGAGTTAACGGGTGAGAGAAGTAGAAGGATTTGATAACGGCAAAAACTCTGAGGCATCTGCTCCAGCATTACGGGTGTGTGTCAGTCTGTCTGACACAGTCGTTGCCATGGTGGCAGAGTTCTCCCAAAATCACAAAAAGCGGACAAGACGGATGAGTGCCTGAGCAAGACACAAGAGAGGGGATGCAGATGGGGATGACTTGGCCTTTGTAGGTGGGGCTTGGCACTGGTACTGGGGGCCAGCTAATGTAAAAATGAGTCTCATGAGCTCCAGGGTCTTTTCCAGCTGGACAGGTGTTTCAAGGACTGGAGGCAGCTGTTAAAAAAATGGAAATCCCTGGAAGTTTCACCCAACATAACCTCATCTCCATTCCTCTAAGGAACGTAATGTGATGTGGAGAGCCAGTGCTTGATATAGTCACGGGAATGTCTGTAGAAGGCAGCCAGGCAGCCCAAGATTTTGAAAAATGCATCCGTATGTCTGCTGCAGCTGTTTGGACAGACAGTCTAGATGTAACTATTAAAGCCAGGAAGCCCCTCAGCTGCTGGCAGCCAGCAGCCCTGGGAGGGAAGGACTGGGAGCCCTAGGGACACCGGGAGCTGGGGGAGGACAGGGCTTGCAAACCACAGAGGGCACTGAGGCTGGACATTCTGGACAAGCACGGAGGGGTGTACACCCCTTTGAGCCTGAAGGGGCTTGGAGGGCTGGGATGGGAGCACTGGGGCAAGAGAAGTTGGAATGGGAGCACTGGGAGCCTTGGGGAGAGAATTTGGGGTATTTGGGCCCTGGAGCAGGAGAGGGGAGGACTGGAGGGGTTCTGGGTCATGGGTTGCTGGAGTTCCTGAAGACAGTCACCACTTGGGCCCTTGTCACCATGCCCGATGCAGAGGAGTCCTAAGCTGGGGCTGATTTAGCTCCTAAGCAGCATTGATGGTGTGGGGGGCCCTGTTTGACCAGGAGCTGATGATGGCATGGGGTGGCTGTAGAGTCAGACTAAGGATTTGTGGCCCCAGAGCAGGAGGAGTCCTGCCCTTTGACGTATTGGACCACCAGCAGTATGTCAAATCAGGCCAGGGAGGGAATTTTAAGCAGGGGTACACTCACAGGCGCAAGGCAACAACCACAGTGGTAGGGCTGACTGCTCTGGGGTTTGGGCATCTTGTTGCATGCAGTTTTCAATACATTTGTCTTTCCCTCCATCTTGCCCCTCTGGTAAGAGGAACTCGCGGTTCAGTGCTCCCCTAAGGAGCAGGCTGCTGCAAATGAGGAACGGCGGCGAGCTGCACGTGCGACCGAAGAGGTTATCTTTCAGCTCAGCAGCGGCAGCATGGCTCTGACGGCCCAAGCCACGTGAACCTCCGCAGGCTGGAGCTGGCTGGGCTGTAGCTACTGGCGCCAGCACAGGGGTTGCATCATTCCAGCGCGGCTAGCAAGTATTGCAGAACAAGTCAGAAGTATGCTCAACAAACCACAAGCTTAAAAATAAGGGAAAACACATTTCCTCTACTCACTAAGGTGGGAGAAGATAGCGCTTTCTTGAGCATTGCTTTGCTAGCACAGTGAGGACGGGTCTTAGCTGGTAATTGTTTAAAAGTGAAGCCAAAAGCAAACAGCTGTGTTTGGGAGCGTGGGCTGGGGGGACCTGTGCAGAGAAACCTCTGTGCTCATACACAGCATAAGCAGCAAGTCGTGGTCAGGCCAGAGATACGGGGGAGTATTTCCACCAGTCTGGTGCACACCTGCCACATCGTGACAATTAATGTTTCTGTACGACTCTTTTTCAGGTGGAAGGAAACATTTTCCATTTTTCTAGCCTTTGATCAAGTGAAATCATTTCCTAGCCGTGTTACGTTCCTATTATACATGGAGTTAATAGAAGTTACCTTGGATAATATTATGGTAGGCATGTTTTAACTCTATGTTTTCTGGTTTTCATCCAGGTCTCCAGCACCAAAAGAGGAAAACATTAAGAAGATAAGTGAATTACATGCAAAGAGTCTTTTTTTTTTTAATTGATAGACTATTCATTTTTGGAGGATCGTTTGTGGATTATTTATCATGGTCTCCAGTGTCCAACTCCAATATCAAGAAGAAGGACTGCAAACCCTTAATTACGCTTGCATGTCCTGTATGTGTTAAGAACCCATAAAACAAAGCACACACACACTTTGAGCTTGTAATAGTTTGATGAAGATTTCTAAATTTTTCAAGCTGTCAGTTCATTTCAAAAGATGGATTGCTTCTCTCTGGTTTTCATCTGCCTAATTATTTCTCTCCTGATTACATAACTGCCCCATATTTTTCCTCCTCCTGCGGCCCCCGAGTCGCACCCAGAGTCCAAGTGAAATGGTGTTACTGCTTAGCACACAGGTGACAGGCAGTAATGGCTAGACTGCATTTGCAGGAAGATGCTGTTGGAGAGGTATACGGTATACAAAGCACAGGGACACCATCTTAGCCACCATCTTAGACACCATCTGATCTCTTTGCAGCCCGAAGCTAAGACATAGCAGGAAGCACAAAACCATGAGATGATGGTGGGCATCACAGTGCTTGGGTCACAAGGAGACCTGTGAATGCCTAGCTGGAGGAAAGTCACCTACTGACTGATGACATGCTGGGGTCCTGCTGCCCACACTTCCCAGCTGGACTCTGCAGGAATGACAGGCAGCATTTCAAATGAGTCTTAGGAGCAGAAAGTGGCGTAATGGTTTCAAACTGGCTGAGCAAGCTGTGGGGCTGTCCAGGAGAGATCTGCTCTGCAGCACAGCACGGCTATGGTTCAAACAAAGCAGCAGTGTGATTTGAGCAGGTCTCGCAGCTGGCAGGCTCCAGCTCAAGGCTTGAGGGCACACAGATATGTGTATCTACAAGGGAGGTTTTGTCCGAGCAGAAGGGAGGATGAGCGCTCTGCAACCTCAGTGGCCTGTGTGGCTAAGGGACAGGAATGTCTGCCTCCAGGCTCCAGCTATCAGCGAGGCTCCCCAGATACAGAGTTCCACATCACCTCCAAAGTTTCCATGTCATCAAGTAAAATACGACAGCAAACAAGCTTTTTTAATAGTATGATGCTTTAACTGAGATTTCACCTGTTGATAAACATAGGCAGGGCTCTTAATATTTTTTGTAGGAAGAAAAATTGCCCCTAGCTGCAGTGCTTTCCTTCTGAAGCCAGTCACGCCATGAATCGAACAGCACAACAAGACGGTGTTTTAAGTTCCTCCTCTTCTTCTTCCCCTCCCCACCAGTGTATGGCCTTTATTAGCGTTATGGCTGTGTAATTCCTCTGTAGCTATCACAGTTCAGTGAAAACACCTGCCATTCATTTTCAGTGGAAGAAGGAGGTTTGAAGCCTCTTGGCTGTGGTGTGCTGCCTGCTGGTCTCCCCCTTGCCTCCATGGCAGGGGGTGCACCAGCACCAGCACAAGCTTCCACGGGTGGGAGGCTGAGGTGCCCACACTTAGAAGAAGGGGTGATGGGTGCTTCTCGCAGCCATCACAGTGCGGTGGGATGCAGCACGCAAGGGGAGCATCACAGGGACTGGGGTATGCGGCTACATCCTGGCATAGGTTTGACATGCCAAGATCCAGCCCAGTCCTGATGTCAGCATCAGACTGGGCAACAAGCAAGTTCAGACAGACACATGTGCCCCAGCTGGCACTTGGTGCTGAGGCAGAAGGGCATGGGACTCTACAGCTTTGGGGGGCTGGTGGTTGGGGGTACCCGGCTCGACCCTGGCTGCCCCATGGGGCCTCCGTGCTGCCCTTTAGCTGATCCTGCAGCCTGGAGGAGAGCCAGGACCTCCTCTGTGAGGCCTTTGAAACCACTCCCCTCCCAGCGCAAGCGGCCTTTTTTTTAAGCTGTCAGCGAGGTCTGGGAGCGCGGCAGGAGGGGAGCAGCAGAGAGCAGGAGGGGAGCGCTCCCCGCTCACGAGGCCGCAGGGCCCCCCTCTCCTCTTACACCCCACCAGAAAGAGGCATTTGTTTCCAGTGCATGAATTGCAGCCCCTGCACCCGTGGTTATCGCCTTCAATATATTTTAAATTTAACCTGCATTGTCTCTTTGTACACCCAGTGCTGAAACACAGTGTTTTTTCTCCGGATTTGGGGTGGGGGCAGCAGCCCCCGAAAGGGGAGCGGGGCTGGCTGGGGAAGTTTTGTAGCCAGGCTGATGATCCAATTAAGTCAACAAAGAGCCCCAGTGATACGATCTGAGGGTTCAGGAGCTGGGAGTAAACTGGGAACGGCGGCAGAAGGCAGAGCCAAGCAAACATATGGAAAAAGTTATGGAGGAGACGGTTGAGGCAAAGTGCAGAAATGAGTTCAAGAGATGCCTGGGCTTTTCTCAAGAGAAGGAAAAGGACTCGAGGGGGTCTGCTTGAAAAGGCAGGAAGGAGGGATTAAGATAAAGCCAAAAGATGGAGGCCTGCTGTGCTGACTGGCCTTTGCTTATTCGTGGCTTTTTTTTTCCCCTTTTTTCATTTGACTGTAACAGATATTAATGTAATTAAAGGATGCAGGAACTACTGGAGAGATCCACAGTAAGTTAAGGGCGAGCAGAAGGGAGTAGGAGTGGGAGCTACCTAGCAACCAATGCACAGAAGCCAACAAAATGTAAAGATAGGCGAAATCCAGGGAAAAAATAAATAAAGCCCAGGACCATGAAAGACAAGCTCAGCCATTGCATCCCCAAAGTCCTACAGTGGCATAAGCCACTCTCCATAAGGAGAATTGGCGGCTGTGCAGTGAGCCAGGGGATGTGACACCAGTCCCCAGGTCCTGGGACAAATTCCCACCTCCTCCCATCTCTCTGTCGCTGTGGCCTTATGCCACAGCTTGGTTGAGTTCGAGCCCTGGGCAGCACTTCGGTAACACCTGGGTGAGGGCTTGGCTGGGTTTATGGCTGAGGTGGCATTGGGAGGAGGGTGGAGAAGGTGAGAAGCACACGTTGGGCAGCCAAGGGAGACGGAAGCAGGGAGAGAGAGAACAAGAAACCCAGAGGAGCCTGTCTATAAGTAGTGGCGCTATTTTGGCTGCTCTCTGTAATCCCTGGGGATGTCGACATCCCTCCACCCCTGGAGCAGCCCTCCTGGTTTCTCCAAAACCCTACCTTGATGGGGCTGAGCCTCGCTCTTCACCCAAGGAGGATGGAGGGAGGAAACTGGTCCACAAAGAGCATCCCCGCTATGCTTTGGCCTGCTTAAGAGCTTTTTATAAAACTTATTTGCAGTTAAAGCTGTGTAACTTTTTATTTCAGGCAAGACCTCACATTTGATTCTGTAATTGTGGCATGATTTATTTTTTAAAGAATATAGTGTTACGGAAAATGACACCCAAGAAGAGCTTGTCCTCGGTCTCGCTGTGCTGTCGGGAAAGACAGTAGTCTTTCTCCAGAATGCAAACACAGAGTTTCCATTTTGAACCTTACCTCCACATTATTATTGGATGCAAAACTTGTTTGGCTTCAAATTGTGGAGAATTTTCCCAAAAGGTCAAACAAAATTGGACAAGTTTTTCAATTACCAGGCTTAAAAAAAAAATTATTTACTCAGATTTGAAAATTTGCCCTGTGTATCCTTTCTTTAATATGGGACTTTATTTACTAAATTGCTGTTACTACATGTCTGAGTTTCTCACGCAGGTGAGAAGCGTTAACAAACCATTTCTAAGAAAATATGGTATAATTAAGGAGTTGAAGGGGAAGGAGGGCGAAAGAAGCTTTTGCCCTCCCGTGGCTGGTTGAAGCGGATGTCTCTATTGGTGTCACGCATGTCATTTTGCCATGGGCTTTCTCCCAGGCCCTGGGCAGGAGCAGCCATGGGACCAAAGAGGAAGGATAAAGCTCCACGGCACGCTTCAGGGATTGACCCCATCCTTATTTTCATTTGGGCCCCACTCTTGCATGCTGCGGAGCCAGTAGCTTCTGCCATGGCTTCCCTTGGTACACTTGCATTGTTAAAAGAAAGCACATTCACGCTTGCGGGATCAGGGACTTGTTTTGCAGTAATGGATTTGTTGCAGAATTATAGCTAACTAGCTGTGTCTTCTGCAAAAAAGAAAAAAATTGGTTATGCTGGTTTTTGAGTTTCAGGCCATTAAAAATTACCCAGAATGTACAGTCACTCAGTAGCAGCTTCGTAGATAAGGATTTAATTATAAGCCCTGCACTCACTTATACTCTTTGAATACCAAATGTATTTTGTGATTGCTTTCAGAGCACACTATTTTTTTCCCCAGAAATTTGAAGGCAATTGAGCAATTTTACAGTCTGGAGTCCTGATTCAGCAGCCTTCCCTGTTCAGCAAAGAAATGATGTGCTTTACTCCAATGGGACTTGGGCATACGCTTAATTGGGACCAACATTTAAGATCACATTAAAATTAAAATCTTAATTTTTGTACCATTTTTGTGCCTCTATGGGGAACACAATTTAGTTCCATGACTCAAACTTTTACACAAAGAGGTCTTTGTAAGATATCCACTTTGCTGTGAATACTTTTACGTGTATTGCACAAAGCTCAGAAGGTTTAATGGAAAATTTACATGTTGTTTGAATGTAAAATACTTAGAATACGTTGTATTTATTACTATGTATGTATGTATGGCATTTGAATGCAACGTATGTATTCAAAGAAGGAGGAAGAGAAAAGGAAATTCTGGAGATGCCCCTGGGGCGTTAGCTGAGCCATTCGGAGTAAGGATAGCTGAGAGTAGGCTTGTAGCTGGAAATTTTCCCTGGACGATTACAGTTCCCATTTTCTCTGCATTGTGAGGAGTTTTTGCTTTCATTTTTGCGCATTTCTTGCTTTCTTTTGCCTTCTCCATCCTACATCCCGATTCTTGGAGAATTAGATCCTTCAGGACGGCTTTAAAATGCTGAGCTGGCCCAAGGCACTCAATGACTGTATTGGAGACCCAGGTTCAAATGCAAGCTCTGCTCAACTAAAAGATTTGTACTCAGACTTCCCTTGTCCTAATCATTTGGCTACTGGCCAGACAGCCCTGATATTATATCCTCCACCAAACTCTGGCTTTAAGGAGAAATTCCATCCTTTTCTCTGTGAAAGCTTATAGCAGCTGCTTTGCTCCTGGGGAACAAATCAGTTCTGATGAGCTCGCATTGTCTCATGGAAAAGCCATTTTATTCAAAAATTTCTAAGCAAGCCATAGCCAGCACGCTGGGCTTTGTCCCCGTGCTCTGAATGATAGGTGATCTGCAGGCACCGGGGACCAGGCTGGGCTGTCAAACCCCAGGGACCTGGCGGTGACTGGAGAGCAGGAGCCCGGTGCCTGGGATCCGTCCTCTCCCCTGCCTTCCCTTCCAGTGAGATGGGGAGAGGAGAAGGTGTTTGTAAGTGGACCCTGGAGAGTATGTGGGAAACATCATGGTCACTTAGCCAGGGTGGGTTACTCCAATATGTGTGAACTGAGCCCCCGGTCAGGGTTTAGGGGCACTAATGAAAATGTGTGGGATATGCGAAGAGTGCACATGGGAAATGGTGGTTCAGCAGTTTTGTCCTGCTTCCATCAGCATCTCAGCTTCACTGGAGAAAGAGATGACCTAACCAGGGACTCTGGATACATGTACGTTCAAGAGGAAGAGTGCATCATGTAAGAGGACCTCCAGTTTAGACTGGAGCTATGATCTTTCACACCTGCACGTTACAGGGCAGATAAACTTCATATGAATTTCCCCCAACAGGATTTTTTATGACCTGTTATACCAGCGTGAAAAATAATTCCTTCCAACAGTTCACTTCATTACACCAAAATGCTCATGGCTGTTTCAAATTGCAGCGCCCTTTGTGCCTCTGTTGCCTGCTACAGACCTGCCAAGGAGAAGAGGAGGACAGGACTCTGGGAGGGCTTTATTCCTCCAATCTGAAGCACCCACCAACTGCACAGCTTTGCTCTGCTTGTCCTCGTGTTGCCTCTTCACCCACTGTTTGGAACACTGGCACGCTGAACTAAAGCCCTGCAAACCTTCCCAAGTGGGAACCATGGCACTGAAGTCGCATATCACCCCAGAGCCATGTCATCCTCATCCAGCAGCCTCTCTATGGTGAATAATAATTTGCAATATGCAGCCTGGCACATCTCATATGCAAGAATGCCGCACGCTGGGTCTTGGGTCCTTTCAGAGCACCCTGCTCTCTAAAGGCGACTCCATCGGGGCCCTAAATGACAGAGGGTATCCACAGCATCTGCTCAAATCGGAAGAGCGCACTGCTTCCTGGCTCATTTTAATGTCACTTACCCTGGAGGACATCAAGCTTTGAGGAGCCGGACCAGCCTATAGGGCAGGTGGCAAGCCCCATGGAAGGGTTCGAAGGAAATGCATTGCCCTTCCAGCCCCTTCGTGATGGTGTGGACAAGGACAGTAATAGGTTGCTGGGAAGTTTCGCTTTGGGAAAGGTACTGCTGGTGCATCATACTCTTCTATGCTGCAAGGTAGTATCTGGATATTAAATAAGGAATGTGGAGGTTTTCTCACTATTACAACACTGCAAACTGCTATGTTATTTATTGTCGTATCATTTTTGCCAAGGGCTTTAGCTTGTCTATTGGTCATTAGAAGCAGAAGCGTTTGCAAAACAGTTTTAAAAAAACACCTTACTCTGTTATTCCTCAGCTTCCACTTCCCAGCGCTCTACCTCAGGAAAAAGATGACACTGCCTGCACGCAAAACGCTGCCAGATGTAGAAAGTAAACGAGCTGAGAAAACGAAACACTTTTTATCATTTCTTTCAGCTAGAGTAATCATACGTGTTACTCAGAACAATTGCAGGAATGAAATTTTCAGAGGGAAGTGTGATTTAGCTGAATTTCAAATCTCTTCTGCCTGTTGTTTTTTTTTTTTAACACTAGCTGGAACTTGTGCCTATGCCCAGTCATCCTGGAGGGTTTGTTGGGCTTTCCGTGATGTGAGCAACCCCGAAACACAGGCTCTCCTGTCACCCATCCTCTTCTTTAGCGGCAGTCTGTGCGACAGCTGCTACACCGCACACCACGGCTGAGGGCAAACAACCGCAGCGCGCCGGCGTTCGCAGCGTGTTTGCTTTTCTCCTCCCCAAGCAATCGACGGGTAATTGCAGAATATTTGAAGGAAGGGCAGAAATGAAGGTCAGGACCCTGCCGCCCACGCCTGCTGTCCCCACGCCAACCAGCCATCCCTGCCAGCTTTACGTGACGTGAATCAGCAGCAAGCCCAGCCTCACCCTGGCCCTGAATTGTGTGGGATAAGGAGCGGAAAATGCTGGAGTGATCTCCCCGGATGGTGTTTAGGGTTTTAGGGACAGGTGTTCCCATGTTCCCAGGGCAGCACCCCTGGCTCCAGCAGCCCACAGGGATGTCAGCTGGGGAGCAAGGCAGGCACAAGCCTTCTATCATAAGTAACCACTGGCTACCGGCTTTTGTCATTCAGATGATGATGTCCCCGTGTCTGCACCGTTATTGGGCTCTTAATATTTAGCAGCCTGTCAGACAGCTTTAATTAGTTTCTCTCTAGATCAGGCTGTGGTTTAGGGGGGCTGCAAAAGGCATTTGCAGAGGTTCAAATGCGAGGCAGTTCAGGCTTAAATGCACAGGATCGTGGGATTAAAAGAAGTGTTAAAAATGTGCCCTTTGTGATATGCCTTCCAGCTCCGGGGGCCGGTGTGCATAGCGGTTATGAATATAGGAGGCTGATTTAGGGCCGCAGCCTGCCAGCACAGCGGCCGCAGCCCATGCAGCCGAGCAGAGGACAGGCCCCATCAGCTCCCTGTGCCCCTACACTGGTGGGAACCCCCAAGCTCCCCCCAAACACAAGCACCTCTCCCCTTCCCAAATCACCCTCTGGCCCCAGGAGCAGCTTGAGCCCCTCAGTTCTCCCCCACAGGGGACACTCAGACCCCAGACCAGCATCCAGGCATTGCTCTACCCCTTTGCTTGCTCCCCCCTGCCCACCCACCAGCTTCCCCACCTCACCCCATGGGCCTTCCCCCTCTCCCAGCCCAGCACCTCTTTTAGTGGCACCGGGAACAGCCAGGACAATACCTCAAGGCCCATTTGCCTTAATTTTGTCTCTCCCCAATCAACCAAAAAAGTTCGTGCTCCCCTCTGCCACCCCACCTTGATATGTCCTATATATCCTATGTGTCCTATCTGCTCCAGATTACCAGCACTGAGGAGGACGGCCATGTGCTTGTGTGCAACCCAGGAATAATCCCGCCATGACCTAGAGTGGACCCGCGAGCCAGAAATAATAATTCCAAATATTTTAAACAGCCAGAGGAGACTGGCTGAGATAAAACGTTGCAGGGAATTCCCTGCCAGCACAAACAATACGAATTACAGAATTAGTAACACAGAGTATCGTTAACTGTCCTGGCTCTGCAAAAATAGGCTATGTCTCGGCAGTCTGAAGGCAGCACAGAGTGGTTTGAGAAGGGTGAGACTGGTGGAACAGGGATATGGCTGAAAAGAAGCCAATTAGTGGTTTTGTTCATGGCTTTTGTGGTGTTTCATGATCTCCCTGGTTGTGCATATTCTCCAGCAGTCGATCTGACCTGGATGGCTGGGACTCAGATGCTAAATTCTTTTCGATGTGATAAAAGTGGCCAGTCTGGCATTTGGGACATACGCGTTGCTCCACAGCGGGTCAGAAAGGCAGTTTGGCTCTCAAAGCAGCACATGGCCTGGCTGAGCTCTCTCTAAAATGAAGGCAAGCCTGTAGTGGCCAGAGTAGCTAATTACATCAGATTTTGAGTATTTGAGGAATAAAATTCCCGGTATGGAGCAGCTCTGGCTTTCCTTATGTTTCTCAGTCCAGGTTCACTCCTGCACCGTGAGATTCCCACTCTGCTTGCTCCTCCGTGCAGCAGAGGTGAAAGCTGCACAGATATTTAACAGTAATAACCCTCACATTCAAGCACTTTGCAGGCATTTACTGCAGGCAGCAATATCTCTGTTCTACAGATAGGGATTTTAAGAGAAACAGGGATAACCTGAATTGCCCAAGGTCCCAAAGGAGAAGCGTGGTATGGTATCAGAGCTGGAAGTGCGGTATCCTTACCTTACAGACCCGTGCAAAGCCTGTTAGACAAAGCCTCTCTCTGTTAAAAGAAGTCTGTCTTTGGGGAAACCACTGATGGAGCTCCCATCCTGTGTCCATTGGCAAACTGCTTCTCACAGCCCATGCATTGGTTTGGAAACTTGTTCTGAACCCCCACGACTCCAAATCTGCTCCAAGGTGAGCCCCAAACCTCTTCCTTGCAATCAGAAATATTTTTTTTTAAATCAATAGAAGTTAGTAGTTTATTTTCAAAATGCTGTAATGTTCAACAAGATAAAGATCATTTGCATAGAGCAAATGATCATTGCGCATCTAATCAGCTCAGTAATCCATCATTTTGATAAAAAGCTCTCCCCTGTTCATTGGATAAACACAGCATACGTTAATCCTTTCTGCGTGATGACATTACATAAGAGAAACATGCTGCGGACAGGATGATTTCCTGTTCTGCTTTGATTCAAGAAGTCTCCAGACAATGAGATCTCAGATCCGGGAGGGATGTGATGGCTGCCTATGTGTGTTAAAAGCAGCTCTGCCACTGACTGCCTTTATCTCCCTGGGCTTATCACTTAGCCCTAAATATGCTCATGTTCATTACTTTTAGGCTTCAGGGACGGCTGTGCGATTTACAGATTACTGAGCTTTCCCGGGCCTTTATGACTCTGCATAACTCCCTCCCACGGGAACCAGCTGACAACAGCAAAATCCTGAGTGGGTCCACCAAGCTTCCTAGATCCCAAATACGGAGGCAAACAGAGGGGACCCTAGCAGGCAGGATTAGCCAGGAAATGCACTGGGTCGTGATGCAGGCAGAGCTGGCAGACAGGAGTTTGCAGGTGAACATGCTGGCACCACTTCATCCTGTATGAATTCCAGGGAAGGAAGGAGCTGGCTGGAGCCTGCGAAGGGTGCTGGCAGCAAGGAAAGGCACGGATCCACTCCCCAATCTGCTCTGCAGAGAGCCAGGATGTGATTTGGGGTGTAAAGCTGTGTTAATGTCCGAAGTGCTGCTTGGCTCACACAGGAATCCTTTGTGTCTTTAATGAAGGGAAAAAACAGGGCTTTATTTCGAAGCTTTGTGTATAATCAGATGCTGTGTTGTAAGGCGCTGGAAAACACACCAGAAATAATAATTGGGAGGAAATAAAAGGTTTCGTTCAAAACAGTGTGTGATTTAAATAAGAAGTGAAAAAGAAAGTGCGCAGGATTTGAGCATCCGAAGAATGAACTTCTAATTCATTTGCATTGAGATTACAGGGGGGAGGGGCTGCATTTATACTGGTATAAAAAACTAGTTTAGATGTAAATGAGAGATAATGGTCTTTGGTAAGGAAATAAGCAGGGGGATGAACTTTGGCCCGTCAGGAGCCCTGCCGCAAGTCCTGGCATTGTCGCTGGAGCTGGAAGCCCCAGATGCAGTAATTAGCAATGAGTTTGCAGATCTCAGCACCGAGGGAACAAAAGGGCATTGCTGCCGAGCTGGGCTGCCAGCTGAGAAAAGGGGAGGTGAGCTGGCACGCCAAAAGGGATCATTACCCAGCAGTTTGCAGAGGGGGAAAGAAAAGATCCGAGCTTGCAGCCTGGGGCAGGCATAAAAGCAATCTAGGGTTTGCAGTGTTTAATAGTTCCCAGAGCCCTGGCATTTTCAGCTGAAAACTTCCCTCAGCAACGAAGCCAAAGGGGTCGAGGTTTTTAAATACATCCTTCCATGCCCATGGAGACAAGTGCTGCTATGCTTTAACTCTTGAAGGGTTAACCCGTCAAGAACCCTGATCTCAGCTGACTCATTTGGATCAGGGAGGAACACTGCCAGGGAGATACGATTTAGGTTCTAACCGTACCACACGCCTGCACTCACCTCCTCGAGAAGGAGAGGGGAGTGGGAAGCAGCTCGCAAGCCCCTGCCTGCTGCAGCCAGGCTGCCCCTCTCCCCACCCCAGCCCAGGACGGTGTCCATCACACAGGCAAGTTAAAGCGGCCTCCGTACAGCCCATATGCATCCCGCATGCTGCAAGGGTGCCATTCGCCCAAGTTTGGCCCAAGATCTGAGGTTTGTTACTGGTATTCTTTGTGTTTCTTGGAGAAGAGCTGGTCCCAGTTTGCTCTGGGAAAAGCCCAGCTCTCCCCTCAGGGTCCCTCAACTGGTGGAGGGATTGATTGAGCTGCTTATTGCTATCATGTTACTATTTTTTAATTGCTTGCAAGGAATGGCCTCCCTGGAATGCGGCATTTGTTTCTGCTGAGGTCGTGGTAGCCCAAATCCTCCAACCCCAGGGACGGCAGCTTCTGGCATAGCAACCCCCCTGCTTGTGAAAAAATGTGCCTCCGCTCCCTTCCCTGTGTGGTGCGGAGCCGTTCGCTACGGGCACATCTGATGAATACCGTCTGTTGCCACCTCTCAGTGGCCTGCCTAATCCCAGGCAGATTTGTTCTAGATTTACATGTGGAGTGACCTGGTTTCTGGGTCCTGTCAGGAAAAAAATAACTCTGCTGTCATCTGAGTGATGCATGAGGTAGGCAGCCCTCGGGTCAGGCCCAGGCTTTATGTTCCCAGGACTCGTGTAGGAATGCGATTTGGCCTCTTGCTCTTCTGCCACTGTGCTTAACACCTTGTGCGGCACCTAAATACTGCCAGGGATGCTGCCAGCCAGGGGTCCCGACCCCTTGCAGCATCGCTGAGCAGGTCTTCATCCCCACTCTGGGCTTTCACTCGCGCTTTGCAGGTGCTGGCTTTGCACACCATGAGATGGAGTCCCAGGAAAGAGCCCCCAAACCCTCCCCAGAGGTTCCGGTGCAGCATTTGAAGCAGAGGAGGATGAACAGCCTGAGAGCTGAGAGAAAGAGAGGTTTCCATTGCGGGGCAGTGGAGAGGGAGGGGAGGGGCAACTGTTTCGGTTCTCTGCTGAGCTCCAGGTCAGCAGCCAACACCCCAGTGCTGGGGCTCTGGGTAGGGGGGACAGGAGGTGCAGCCCTGTCCCCACCCCTGTCCCTGTCCAGGC
This sequence comes from Ardeotis arabs, assembly GCA_011801015.1. Taxonomy (NCBI): domain Eukaryota; kingdom Metazoa; phylum Chordata; class Aves; order Otidiformes; family Otididae; genus Ardeotis; species Ardeotis arabs. The sequence continues at coordinate 34,604 of JAAGAY010010239.1, read as the reverse complement.
ACATCAGAGCAGCCCTGCTCTTCTACCAAGATCTACACAGAGATGTCGGAGGGCCTGTGAAGGATGCGCAGGGAAGAAAGCACCCAGCCTCCAATAGCCCTCGCCCTATCTGGGCTGCAGTGATTTAGAAAGCAGGTAGCAAGTCTGTTCCTGCTATGCTCAGGCCCTATTTTCATTAGTTTCTTACCAGCACATGTCAGGGAAAGTCCTGAAGCTCGCCACAAGGATCATTTATTCCTTCCTCTCCCTCTCTCCCCCAGGCTAATCCCATTTCACCGCAAGCGCTGCCTGGTACCTCCCCTGCCTGTGTGCTGCCTGCTGTGCTCTCTCCCACTGACACGCTACTCCGAGGCCACTGCTCCTGCCCCGCGGCGCATCCGTGTGCTTGAGTGTGTGTATGTGTAAGCACACGTGTGTGTGTGTGGGAAAGGCAGGAAGGGAAGGGAAATAGCCCTGGGATTTCTGCAGTCTTCAGTGGCTGCCCAGCGCTGCAGGCAGCTCTAGCTTTGCAGCGTGGGTGCCAGGGTCCCATCTCTTGCTGATGGGCCCTAGGAAGTATTTCTGGCTCCAGGTGAAAGGCATTGAGTGTCCTGGAATGAGTGCCCTCGAGGGGAGGAGGAGCAAAGGTGATGCTGGTCTCTCCCCTCCACACGCTTTCGGAAACCTGGGCTGTGCCACTGCTCGCCGAGAGCCTGGGGATAGAGCCTGGGCCCCCACAGTCATATCCCGCAGGAGGGAGCTCCATGTCGATGGCTTCGGGACAGCCCAGTCCAGGGATCCACAAGCTCCACCACAGTGGTTTCCATAGGGTGAGCAGAGGAGGCATGTGGTCATAACCCTTTCACTCCTCTAGATATCCAGTCCCTGCCCTGACACCCATGCCCCAGCCTGGCCCTGAGCAAGCTGTTTTGTCTCTGAGGTGCTCTGTGTCCCTGCATGCCACACAGTGCTCTGGGCACAGCTCTCTGGACAACTTTTCCCCATCCTAATCCTCTACATCTGCAGAGATGTGCAGGGATCTGCAGGTTCCCCTCCCCGCCATCGCTTCCTCCCTCCTGCAGGAGCAAGGCAAACCCCGGCATCCCTCGGGGGCACACGGCTGCCTGAGACACCTCTGCCTCCCGAGCCTTACAGGGTTCTCAGGAGGAAAGGACGAGTGGGACATCTCTGGTAGCAAAAGCAGAATTGCAGAGGGAAGAACAAGCTTTTTGTCCCTCATGGCCACCCCAGTGAGGGTACATCCCTCCAAAGGGAAGCGTGCCATATGGTACCAATAACCCCTGGCCTTTGGGGAGAGAGATGTCACTGCTTCAGTCCGAGGCTTCCTAGCAGGCTGTTCGATAGCTGGGAGAGGATTTGAAATGCAGGAGGAAAAATGTGAATCCTCCTCAAAATAGCAACATGCTAGCATGGGCAGCAACCATCTGTCCACCGCGCCGGCCGGCCTGCGCCAGGCAGCACGCAGCTGGCACTGCCAGGGGGACATGGCTCCGCTGTGCTGTGCCAGGCTGGGGTTTTGGTTTTTTTTAATTTCCCTTTTATTGAAGAAATAGCAGACATTCATTCCCCGGCAGAGTTGCCGCTGGCGTCGCCCCAGCCACGTGGCTAGAAATGCCAGGAGCAGATTCTGCTCCGGGACTTGTTTGTCATCCAGAATATGAACTGGCTCCGGGAAAAGTCACGAGCGTCAGGATCCTCCGGGTGCAGAGCAGTGCAGGCTGCTGCACCAGAGCTGCCTGCAACCGGGGGAAGCGAAAGGCCATGGAGTGGGAGGAGAGGGGAGCGTAGGCAGGGAAGCGCTGCGCGTCCTACGGAGCTGTTTGTAATAACTGCTCTTAAAATGCTGCGCTGCACGGATTGGGATTGCAGGCGTTCCCCATATCTGTCGTGTAAAGCTCTGCTAATTTGGTAGCATTATAGTCAGCTTTTTTTTCCCATCCTCTTTTCCCAGTGAGAGAAACCTGGATCAGCAGCCCCAGTTTATACTCTCCCTGTGTCCGTATGGACAGAGCAGGCAAGCTGCAGTCTGGGAGCCAGAGCTTGCTTGGGAGCCACCTAACTCCCAGAGCCCCAGCGCTGAGCTCAGGGGAAGCTTGCACCCAGATCAGACGTGTTGAGTTTGTTGACCTCCATCCCCCTCCTGGTCCTCTCTCCCACTGTTTTTCTGCTGGGTTTGGTTTCTTTTTTTTAGGAAATTGAGAAATGAGTGCTTTGGCACCCAGTAGGTGAGAGGAACCCACAGTTCTTTTGCGGCTGGGAAATCTCAGAGCCGTTGGTACTCTGGGTCAAGTTTCCCCCTTTGTTCCAGCACGGATTTTGTCCCTCCCTGCTGAGGGAACAGCGAGTCATACAGATTTGGCCAGCTCTGGGGGAGGAGGAGGCAAGGCCTGCCCCTGCCCTCTTTGCCCATCACTGATTTTTATTTCCAAGCTGGCTCTTGATCAGCGGTTTAAAAAATCCTCCTCCCGCTCCTGGAAAGGCTGGGCTGATTGCATTCACAGATCGCTGTGCAAACGTACGTAGGGCCACTTCCCTCCTCGGAGGATTTCTCTGTCTGCAGGAGGATCTCTGAAGAGAGGAGGGCAGGGGAGGGATGCGCAGGGGAACGGCAGTGGCATCCCTGGCTGCTGGGGACATGTATGGAGCTGGTGTGGCAGGGGCAGACAATCAGCACAGGGAGGAGGGGAAAAAAAACATATAATGAGGAAACAGCTCAGGAAATGACTCCTTCCTCCATGTCTCAGGTGGGTTGCATCACCTCTCCGCACCCTAAGCGAGCGCATGCCTGGCCCCACCCAGCTATCCTGCTTTGCTATTGAGGCAAATTAAGGCAAATCTCTTGCACACCCCTACCCTGCCTGTGGGCAAGAGCACATGCACCAGCACTCGGAGTTGTAGAGGGGGTGGGGCAGAAAGGGAGCAGGCAGTCCCCAATGCCGGGTACGGTGGGCAGTGGGACTCCACATAACCTCTGGAATCTGAGGGCTGACAGCAAGCCCCAATCCTGCCCCATCACCAAGGGTGCCACCTCTGAGGGCGGCATGGGCATGGCTCAGAGGCTTCCCAGCAGCCCCCAGCATAAGTACAAGGCAGCCCCCCATCACAGCCATGTTCCTGTCCCCACCACTGGCACGAGAGCAGCTGCAAAGCGGGGCTGCGGAGCACGTCCCAGCTGCTCCCATCCCACTCCTCACTTTTTATCCCGTGTCGACAGCTGCTGTGCTGTGCAAGAGCGAGCTGGAGGAACCGCCGGCTTTAAACTGGCTCCTGGAGAGATCTCCTGACTAGTAAATTTTCCAGTTAATCGTGTCCCGGTAGAGGGGACGCTCACAAATCAGCGGCGCCTGGCGCTCTGGAGCAGCCCTCCCTCCTATGGTTACAAGTAATCCTTCAACAGAGCGGCCATGGGAGAGGGGGGGTGTTTTCCCCTGTGTTCTCAGTTTGCTAACCACAGGCCTGTGACGGCTCGCCCAGCGTACCTGTTATCACCGCTCCTCTTCCAGAGACAATTAGCCTGCTTCCCCTGCTGTTTGCACAGGCTTCCCCGGCAGCGATGGGGGAGAGAGAAAGAGGGGAAGTTAAACCTGATTGCAGAGCCACAGAATCAATGGGACGACAGCAGGGGCTGGGTATTGCCTGAAACAGGATGTAAAGCTCATTTTCTTTCATTCGGCAATGGGTTTCCTCACGGCTTGGGGAACATTGTTGGCTGTAGGTCAGATAGCACGTTGTCTTCTCGCCGTCAGGCTGTCGCTCTGCCAAAACCAGACCAGTTGGAAACCTGGATGCAGGCTGACTCCATCCCAGTTTTGCTCACACTGTAAGCAGCAGCAGGATGTAAATGCTAAGTTTCTATGTTTTTAACATTATTCCAAGTTTTGTTTGGCTCCTCCAGGCTGGTGGCATTTCCCAAGGGAAGCCTCTCCCTCCTCCCAGTGTCCCCGAGGCACCTGAGACCCAAGCTGGGAGAGTCCTGCCACTCTTCTCCCATCAGCCCAGCTCAAGGAGACTCCTGCAAGGAGGATGGAGATGCCAGCCACCCTTTGAGTAACACTTGCATGGGGATGCCCCCTCCTGCCCTGTACTGTCTCCTCTGACCAATGGCTGGAGGGACGGGCAGCCTCCTGCCCTTGGTGCCGCGAGAAAGTGAGGCCTGAAGGGAAGCTACCCGGCAGCCTTGGCATGAACCCAGAGCACATTCACCACGGCTGGCTGGGAAAGCCCAGCCTGACACCCGCCACTCCTCACCCAAAAGGGGCCCTGACTCCATGAGCTGGTGTGGGGGGCACAGTCCTCAGCACCTCCCCTACATGCAGGAGGCACCTACAGGCGAGTGAGTGCCTCAGGCTTAGTCCTTGCTGTAACCCAGTCCTGGGTCCCTATGCAGTTCTTCCCCACCGAGGCCTCAGGCACTGCTTGTCCTGGCTTGAACCCCTTTAGGGATCAAGCCCGTATGCCAGGATGCTGCTGCCTCCCCCTGCAGAAGGACTTCATCATTTCTTCCAATGCAAAGGCTGAGGAGCATCTAATCCCAGAGAGCCAGTAGGCCCTCACAGCGAGGACACATCTTCTTCTCTGGCCTCTTGCTCCCTGGGTCCAGGCAGGTGGAGGAAGATGCGTGTGTGCTCGGGCCCGAGCCCACGCTTGCTGTGAGAAACGTCTCTTGGCAGGGGGAGGCAAGCCTTCTCCTGTTCTGCAAGGCTAGAGCTGCTGGGACATTCCCATCTCCTCCTGCCAAAAGCACTGCTGCTAAAATCACATTGCTGCAAATAAAACCGTCTCCTAGCTAATTACTAGGGAACGGTTCGCCTTCTATTTTTAGACAAGCTTGCAAAGCTTGCATCGAAGATTACCCTGCTTCTGCTTCTCTCCCTGTCTCTTTGCTGTGCGTGTTTCTCTGCCTTTCTCTCCCTCACTCCGAGCAGCACTGAAATGAGCTCGGCTTTCCATGGGGTCTGGGAGCAGAGGACAACCATGTGCTTGCGTGCCAAAAACACTCAGTGATTTTAAAGCCATGGAGAGCAATTGCTTTTAGTATTACGTAGAGAAGGAGCAGCGTTTCGCCGGTCTTGGCTTGCCATGCCCAGCCTCCGCCTGCTGAGTGCTCCCTCCACCTGGCCACAGCCAGGGAACCCGCTTCCATCTGCTCCACACGCTGCTCAGAGCATCCTGTCCAAGTTCCACAATCTTCCGAGGCAAGGGGGAACAATAAAGAAAAAAAGAAACAGAGCTGGCCCTTTCACAGCCCTGGTCGGTGGGGCAGTCGGCATGTAACATGGAAGCAGGGGGCAGCTGGATGGGGAGAGGGGTTGGGCAGGGATGGGCATACCTATTGTAAATCCCACACCGACCTTTGCAGTGGCCGTGGGAAAGGCACATCATGGCACTGCTGCTCAGCACAGAGCTGCACACTGCGCTTGCCCCGCCATGCCCACGGCAGCGGCAAAGAGCAGGGGCTGTTTTAATCTGCCTGCCAAGAGGCACCGGCCAGCCTCACAGCAGTCCCGGTGCTGCCCTGGGATGACAGTCCTCCCCGCTGGCCTCAAAAGAGCAGGGGTGACACGTTCCAGCATCACATGTTCAAAGCATCCCCCTCTCCATCCCGTTGTGCAAGGATGCAGGAAAGCCCCAGCCAGAAAGAGTGCATCCAAACCTGCTTGGCGGGGGTAACCTTGGTCCCAAAAGCCAGTTAGGCAAATTAGCAGAGTGTTTTCCCAGAGCTAATTAACTTCCCTCAGAGCAAGGCTAATGAGCTCCTGCTCGGCGCTTGGCTGTGGCAGCTAGCTGGCCCCCAGGCGAGAGGCTGGCCTGGAGGGCTCGCTGCAGCCTGCGGCATCGGCAGGCACCGTCTCCCTCCGGGAGACTCCCGCTCCCAAGCACCTACTCCGTGGCACCTCCAGCCCGGGGCTGGGGGGGCTCAGTCTTTCCCACTGGCCCTGGAGGCCACTTGAAGTTAGGGGAGTGTGTGGGAGTCCCCATCTTGCACCCAGCAGGTCTGGGGTGCTCCTTAGAGCGTGGTGGTATCAAGTACAAGCCTCAACAAGTCGGAAGGGACTTGAGTGGGGTTCCCTCCACTGGGGGATGACAATGTTTGGAAGCTGCCTTTCAGCAAGTCTCTTCCATTTTCTGGTGAGCATGGGCACAGTCCAGCCCTCTGTCCACTGAAGTAGGTGGCCAATTTTCCCTTGGTTTCAGTGGCCGATAAAGCAAAATGTCTTCAGGATTCTTCTCCTCTCCTCCCATCCCAGCAAACCACATTTATTTTACCCTCCTCTCAACTCTTCCGGGGATCGATGGGTCGTCAAGATGATGAGTTAGTGCCTGTAGTGACAGTGGCACTTTCCATTACTGCTGATATACCTGGGGGACACATGTCTCCCAAAGACTCATCGAGGCTGGGAAATTCAACAAAGAAGCTAAAACTCTCATTTGCAACGAAGCCACCCCAAATCCTCAGTCCCACAGTGCAGGCAGGACCTTTCTGGACCTGCAAAGACCCCCTGGGTCCTGGGAGGTTCCGGAGGGCCTTGGGGACACCGACATGGGTGCCGTGAACATGGAGCAGAGCGCAGGCTTGCACCTAGCCAACTGCTGCTTTAGGGGTTTTTCCCTGTCCCTTTATGCTTACTGATTTCCTCACGGAGAGCCACTCAGATAAACACTTCTAGCTGGGGAATGATTTATTTTCCTGCGTATCTTTCATAACTAGCAGACACCGGGAATTTTTGAGGTTGCATTATTATGACATTTTAATTGGCTCAGGACTACACAAGTCTCAAAGCCAATTTGGCCCTGGCGCTTTCAAGCAGAACTGTTTTCTGTCTCCATTTTGATAGATATTTTACACTGGCCAAAATGGCCTCGCGTTGAATAAAACAAAACCTCTGCATGTTTTACCATTCACGGGCAATCCAGTTCTTTCCCTTCCTGCTTTAATTTCAGCTTGAAACACGAACCGTACCTGTTCCCCCCGTTGCCGCGCTGCCCGCTCGGGGATGGCCAGAGGGTAAGCAGCAGCTGGGCTGCCTGTTCCCACTTGCCTTTGTTTCGCTACCGCGCAGGAGCCGGGTCTGAGCCAGCGCGCTGAGTAATTGCAGGATTTCAGGCAAAGACGAGGCGGCAAGTCGTGAACTGCTAATGAGTGGGTGTAGCTGGAAGGGCTGGCGGGGGACCAGCAAGGGACACTGGGGGCCGGCGGGTGACAGCCAGCCATGTGTCGTGGCAAGGGCACTGGCTGCGCTGCTCCAGCAAAGCCGGAGGACGTGTCGGAAACATGCCACACGTTGTGACGGCAGCAGCAGACGGCAGTGAGACAAACCGCCAGCGGCTCCAAAGCCTGCGTGGAGCATCCCCGTGCTCAGCAGCACTAATCTTTAATTTGTCACACCTGCACAGCTCCCCTGACCGCCTTCCTCCCTGTCTTCTTTTTTTCCAAGGCGCTGGCTTTGATGCCGCCTGACATCCCGACGCTCCTGCTGCCGCTCCAACACCCTCCCGCTTCCCCCAGGCCATCCTTCCCTCCCACGCTTCCCATCTGAGGGGCTGCCACCTGGAGACCCCACTGCCCCCCGGGAGCTGCCCCATCGCCCCATGCCTCCCTCCCACCCCTTCCTGTTGGGATTTCCCTTTGGAGCAAGGCTGCTAATTGCTGGGTGTTAGCAGCAGCACCCAGGAGGGGCTCCTGCAAAGCCAGAGGAGACGGACCGAAGGCCACCTGCCCATCCCACCCTCTCCAGCAAGAGCAGCACAGCGCACTACCTGGCTCATTAGGGCGGCTGCGGGAGGGCTTCTAATTAGCAACAGCCAAAACGCGTGGCTCAAACCACAGAGATGGCCCATGCACAGCTCTAATCCAGTGACGCAGCAGACACAGGCACCAGCCTGGGGATGTGCATCCGTGTATCCGTTCCCCTGCTCGGCACCTTGCTTGCTTGCAATAGCGAGGTTGCGGCGGCTCAACAAGCATCCGAGGCGAAAGGGGCAGAGCTGCCAACTCATACCATGCTCCTACCAGTACAGAACCTGCCTGCCCCTGCCTTCCTCGGACTGCAAATCCTCTTGGTCATTAAAAAAACTTCAGTTTGTGCCATGTCTCAAAATCTTTTGGGTTTTGGCCCGTTCTGAGCCAAGCTGCTGAGAGGCTCCCGGAAAGAAAAGGAGCAGGATCTGGTGTCGAGCAGCTGGGAAGGACATCAGCCCTGCAGCTGGAGGGCTGGGTAAGCCCTGCCCTGGGTGTGAGTGTGACATCCATGTTGATGTCTGTAATACATTACCCCAGGATCTTGTGTCAACAATTTTCCTAGGATTTCTTTCTTTTTTTTTTAACCAACCTGCCAGGTGCTGCTGCAGTTCATGACCTGAGATTATTTTTTTTTTCTTTTCTTCCTGACTTCATGCTTTCAATATGATTAACAAAATTTGCTTATAATAAGGCTCATGCAGCAGCTGGATAACGGCTGCCAGGAGTTAAGAGAGACACTGTGGCATGTTTAGCAAAGAAGCATGTTGTGTGTCTCTGGTTTTAAGGCAGTTTCTGTTAAGGGTAGGATGTGCAAAGGTACCTAACGGGGTGCCAACAAAGGCATTTCTTGCAAGGGACATGAGGGTTGCAAGACGGAGAAGGGACAGTAAACGGCCTCAGCAGTGAGTTCACATCTGTAAATCCAGATTAGAAGAAGAGTTCAAGGTCTTGGAAAGGCTGTGTTAATCTTTTCCTAACCTTGGCCTTAATACTTGACTGAACGGCTCTTTCCTGGCCATGTCCCTGCTTGGCAGCCGTGACCTGCCTGCCTGGCACTGAGCGGGGCCAGGGAGGGACACGGGCTGCAGCTGCACACAGGACCTGACAAAGCAGGTCCCCACCTCCTGGAAACATCTTTTGGTCCTGGTGCTACCTTCATGCCCAGAGTGCAAGGTGCTCAGAGCACAGTGCTTGTCCTTCTTGGGCAGGAGGAAAGATCCTTCACCAGCAGTGGGGCTCCTTCCTCTCCATCAGCCTTTTGCCTGGCAGGATCTGCCCCTCTGCTGCCCTTTTCTTCCTGGCATTGCCTCAACTATCCCTGCTCATTTGGGGATTTTTTTTTTTTTGTCCCAAGTAGGAAGAAGTGATACTTTGGTGGCTAGCGGCTCTTGGGTTTGCCCTTCCGCCAGGTTCGCGCCACATAAACCAGCGCTAAGTCTGTGGGCTAATTGGCTTTATTTATCGTCTCTTTGAAGGCTTTGTATTGTGTGGGGGGTTATTTGCTGTTGCTGCTGCTTTGCTCATTGGTTTGGGGCAGGGTTGTTTTTTTCTCTTTTTGCCTTCCTCTCAGGAACCTCTGTAATTGTCACCTCAGGCATCAATTACGGCTCAGCAGTGCTTTTGGGCACTGTCTGAGTTTGGGAATTGCACAGCCCTGGGAGGGGGGGGCTGGGCGAGGAGGCTGCCCCAATGGAGAGCATGCGGGGACACTGCAAGGCCAGGGGCACTGCGAGGCCGGGGGCACCGCGAGGCCGGGGGCACTGCGAGGCCAGGGGCACCGCAGGGATGAGCTCTGGGGTTTCATAACTGGAGCTGCCAGGAGGTTTGCTCTTGTAAAGGTCTCCCCGCTGAAGCTGAGCTGCGTAAACTGTTGGATAATCTGTGTTAGAGGCTTTTCCTCCCTGGCAGAAGAGCTGCTGGATGCCAGCCACATGAGCGTTTCATACTTGCAAACCTCTACTTTGCTTCCCAAATTCAGCCGCTCAAAATTCTGCCAATTTTGCAAACAGAAAATTGGGGAAATGTTTGCATCGTTTATTAGTAGCAAAATCCTCTTGCCTTTTTTTTTTTAATTGCCAAAAAGTGCAAAGAATGTTTCATTTCTCCTGAAACAAACAGAAAACATCCTTTTGGGGTTTGTTTTTTTTTTTCTTGTTTCCCCCAAAATGGGGGATTACCATTGCAGCTGTCCCATGACTTGTTTTCCTCTCCAGGGGACAGAGGCTCGGATGAAGTTACCTTCCCAGAAGGTTGTCTGAGGATCAGCGCACGCAACTCCATTACACTCCCACAAAAGTATCACTGGAGATCTTCTCAAAGCATCACTTGGCAGAAAGTAAGAAATATGCTCATGTCAACTGTCTTCCCTTTCATCCTCCGCCGCAGCATCTCTTCAGAAAATCAGGGTAATTAACGTAGCTCTGTCTTGTCCTGCCTAATGCTTTACATTGTGCTTGCCACGTGCCAAGAGCTTTCTGCCTGATTTCTGGTTAGTGTAGAAGGAGGGGAAAAAGGGAAGCAAGAAAGATCAAAAGCAGAGTGATGCTGTGCAAAAGCTGCATCTGAGCTCTGCACCAAAGCCCCCACAGCCCCATGCATGCGGGGGCCAGCCACAGGGATGCACAGGGCCCATCTGCCTTGGAAGCCATGTCTGAGGAGTCAACCGATGGGATTAAGAAATCAGTCAGACATGCTGTCCACTGGGTGAGATTAGTGCCTGCTAAAGCATTTCTTAATCCTAGGCGCAACTGAGATAATCTAAGCACAGATTAACCGGGTCCAGCTGGAGTTAAGCTCCCTGCTCCCCATTTATTTTTGGCAGGAAGAGACTACCGCTGCTTCGGTGCCTTGTGAGATGTTCACACACCGCATCCCACTCAGGAGAATGGGATGCAGAAACTCAGTGTAGTAGATTCTCTTTGCGACAGAGGTCCCAAATCCTATGGTTTTATCACAAGTTTTGTGACATTTGTTCCCAGGGCCTCATGTCTCTGATTGCATAATGAACCATCTTTTTGCTTCCAAAAAAAAAAAACCCACCAAACATTTGTGGTCCTCAAAATGCGAAGAAAACAATGTAAATGTAAAATTGCCTTCAAGAAAGCCCTTCTGTAGGGCTCTTCTTGGGGGTAAATCAGTGACTAGCTCAGGGAACAATCTCCATCAGCCTTCCATGCACCAATATTTGAAAAGCTACAGGGTTTAGGGAGGAAAAATATTACTTCATTTCACAAGTCTCCATTTTACTTTCTCATTTGAAGGCTCACGTGTGGCTGGAGCTGGACATGGGAGCTGAAGGCCATTCCGCTTTCAGGATCTCCCTGCTGCAGTGTCTGGATTTCAAGTGAAACTATCAGTGAAGGCCCATTGGTTTTGTAAAGCTTTGAGAATGTTCCTATTATTCTTAGATATTACAAAAGCTTGATTTTCAAAATAAAATAAAATCTTTGCCAAAATTCCAGAGTCTGCCTTTAAGTAAGAAAGGAAAGGAAGAGCGTAGGGAATGTTAAACGTTTAAACTGGTATTCCCAGATCCTTAAAACAGCTCTGTTTCTTTTTTTTTTTTAACAAGAAACATATAATTTTCAGTCTTTTGAACATTTCTGGATTGTTTTAAGGTAGCAAGAGCACCATGGTGATGACTCACGTTACTGCATTTCAATATATCCCTTTGTTATCTCCATAGAAGACGCTTTGCCTTTTGGCTGAAATGCAACTTTCTCAGAGGCACACATACGCACACATGTATCTGTGGCTCTGCACAGAAATCATATACTGTGAGAAAAAGCTGAGTGTGGGATTGTCTTGGAGCTGGCGGCTCCAACATGCTGTATCGGGGGCAAGAGGCAGCTGCTGGTACCCCTGGGCAGCCCGAGGGGCCATGGTGGGGGGTGGCTCTGGGTGCCAGGAGCATGCTTTGGATGATCATAGAATCATAGAATCTTTAAGGTTGGAAAAGACCTCCAAGATCATCAAGTTCAACCATCAACCTTACACCACTATGTCCACTAAACCATGTCCTGAAGTGCCACATCTACACATTCTTTGAACACCTCCAGGGATGGTGACTCCACCACTTCCTTGGGCAGCCTGTTCCAGTGTCTGACCACTCTTTCAGTAAAGAAATTTTTCCTAATATCCAATCTAAACCTCCCCTGCTCCCTCACACCTTGCTACGTAGGTGGTTGCTCTGCAAGAAAGCATCAGCTCTGAGAGGGGACTTCCCTGGGAGATATGGGGCAGCTCAGTCCTGTCTTCGAAGGATGACCCTGCCTGGGGAGGGCAGCGGTGGGTAGACAGGAGCAGGCGCTGACCATTCCCGGGGGGTACCCATGCACCTCACATCTAATCTGACAGGAACCTCCTCGTGTGCCACTGCCATGGTTTCCTGCTGCTGGCAGCCTTCCAGGCTTGTTTTATTGCTTCAGTCTTAATTTCTCATGGCAACAGGCCGGTTGGGTGACTGGGCACCTCACTGTTTAACGAAGAGCCGCGTCGCTGCGCTGCATCCCAGAAACTTCTGCATAGGTTTTTAAAATAGGAACAGGTTAAAGAGATTGATTTATTTTTCCCTACAAAGGCCACCAAGCCACTAGACTGCAAGATGATTGATCAAATGACCTTTTTTCCCATTTACTGCCTTTCCCAGAAACCTGTCATATCCATGCACTGCAAACACCTCCAATGGGACCAAACAGCCATGCGACGCACACGGTGCAAATGCTGCACACTCCAAATTTGTGATGCCTTTAACGAGCCCTCTTAAGCAAAAGGCTGGAATTAGACACACACTGTTGCCAGTTTTTCTGCAGCTGTGGGAGCCTCTTGTGCGCCAGCAACCCTCCACAGCAACCTCAACGCAGAGCTGCCGATCCCGCGGTGGCTACAGGGAGGAGGCAGGATTGCTGCTGCCCCATCCTCTTCCCACCATCCTGCTTCCATTGGATGGACACTTCCTTTCCCCAGTCTCCAGTGAGATGAAGCAGAGGGTATCCAATCCAGAGAAAAAAAACCCACAAGTTTCCCAGAAAGCGCCTTTCCTCCTTGGGGAGCGCAGCTCCGTGGAGCATAGTTATTAACCAGACAGTCCTGAAGGACACTTTAAAATAAATTAAGAGGGCTGTTCCGCTCCTGCAGCTGATTACAGGCATGCTTTTTTTTTTTTTCCAGAGAATGGAAAAGAGCGCTTGGAAAAAATTCTCTAATTTTCCCTTTTTGCCAGATCAGGCCTCTGTGTAATAACAAAACCACGGTGCTCACCGCTCGCTGCTCTCTTTGGGACACCCGGGCTAAGCGAAAGCGTGTAAATCTGCTGGAGGCCCAGGACCAGAGCACAGCTGTCCTGACATGCTATCCGTCCCCCCCGCCCACCTCCCCATTACAGCTTTAGCATCTGAAACATAGGAGACATGCAGATCTAGAGGTAAGCCCTGGTGGGAAGGAAAGCAAGCGCGACGTCCTGCAGGTCACCAGTTAAGCATTTCAGCCCAGAGCAGATCTCTCCTAAGCCACTTTTTGGAGATAAGCTTATCTAGACTCGACAGCTGAATTTAACCCTGAACTTTTGATCTTGATTTTTAGCCTCGGCACGCCTATATGTTTCCTTGAAATTATGCACACTGGATTTCAGCTCCCCCACTACAACGGCTCCACCGCGCCCTTAAAAGGGACCTGCACCGCTGTGCATGACAGCATCATCCAGCAATGCCCTTGGTTTCACAGCCAGCCCTGCATGTTAGACAGGCCCCGGGCCAGGGAAAGCCTTCCATTAATGACAGCGGGGCTCCAGCGAGAGAGGAGCCGGGATTTTATACTTCCAGTGATAACGCATTTGAAGGTAAATTGCACAGGAGTGGATTATAACCCCAGCATTTTGCATTGCTGGCTCTTGGAAATGTGTTTTCAGCACATAGAAGCAGCTAGAAACGCTCTTTCGCGCTGCATAAAAAATGCACTTGGTAGTAGTCTTTCTATGGCTGGACAAGCTGCCTGCGTTAGGGCTGTCAGCACCGTGACGGACTCGCCAGGAAGGGGTTTGCTAATCAGTTTTCCTAGCATCGAATCAGCATCTGCTATATATGATCAAGGAAATTGAGAAATCGCAATGTTTTTGCAATATTGCTTAGTTGGCCATGAAATATGAGTGGTTCTGAGAGGAACAGCTTATTTCTCCCTCACAAAGATAAAGCAACTTTGTCGAACGATGAAGCATCGCTGCATGATGAAGACAGCTAATAGCGGCGCTCTGATGAGGGCAGCTACGCGGCAGCATCCCGGCAGAAGGGAAGGGAGGCATAAACAGCTTTGCAAATAAGACATTATTAATGTAGGCTGAACTACAGAGGGCAGAAGGGATTTCTTTTTTCCTGTTCCACTCCAAAAGAAATATTCAGAAAATGTCTAGGTTCCCACGTTTAGCCAAGAAATTAAGCTCTTAAAAATTTAACTGGATGTTTCCTAGCTTGATTTTTGTTTGCTAGCACAAGAATGTTCCCATCCCTGGAAACATTCAAGGCCAGGTTGGATGGGGCTCTGAGCAACCTGATCTAGTGGGGGATGTCCCTGCTCCTTGCAGGGGGGTTGGACTAGATGACCTTTGAAGGTCCCTTCCAACCCTAACCATTCTATGATTCTAAGAGACCGGTCCTCCTGGGCAAGGCGGTTGTCTGGAACCAGGCTGAGGAAACTACCCTCCTGGCCAAGGGGTGGGTAAAGAACATTTAAACAGAGCCAAAGTCCCACTTTTGGAAATGGTTTGGGGCTCTACTTGCCCACACCACTCCTGACACTAGGCTCTGAGCTCTGCAGGCTCTCTGTCACTTCTGAAAACGTACCTCCTTCATGTGCCCAAACAGGCCTTTAGCACTCCCCATCCAAACCTCTGACATTTGCCACTGCACCAAAAAAAGCTGCTGGGGTCGGTGTGAAGTGGCACAACTTTGTGGGGTTCATGGAGACCGAAAGATTTGCAGAGGCTGAGGGGCAGGCCCATCACCCCCGAGGCAGGGCAGGTATTCGCACTACCACGTACCCCTCAGCTCACATCCCCTACGAGGGCACCCGGCTTGCTCGCGGCTTTTCCTGGCCAAAGTCCTCTCTCCACTTCTGCTTTCGCAAGACAGCTGTGGTAGCAAGGAGATAGGAATTTGCTTCCTCCCTCCCCTTCCTCCCCAGCACTCATTTTTCCTACGGGTGAAAAAAAAAAGTAATCCCATAGCCTGCCAAATGCCTGCCCTCCTTCTCTGTCCAGCCTGGGGTTGGGGCAGCCACCACCGTGCGATGGTGGGGGTGGACATGGGGAGAGTGCTCCCAGGGCTGGCATGGCAGAACTGGGCAATCCGACAGCTCAGAAGGGCAGGGACAGCCTGGGTTTTGTGGCCCTTGTGAGATTTTTAGGCCAATCTCAGGCTGGTCAGTTGAGATCCACCCCAAAAAGTACAAATCTGTTCCTGGAACCGAAGCGTGTAAGCCCTTTTTATGTAACAGCCCTGTGATATAAGCGGGAGACGGGGATTTATGCTGTCTTTGAAGTAAATTGCATCCCGGTGCAATATAGCATGAAAGTTAAGATTTACCATTGCCAGGACACTGAAGACCCCAGTGGAAGCAAGGGAATAAATAGCGCGACACTCTTCTTGCTGCCTTCTGCTGTGCAACTCGGCTTCACAGACCTTCCTTCCCTCTCCGCCCCGGCTTCCACTTGCATTGTGTCGGGGAAGCAAATTGGTCACATCTGCATCCGGCCAGAGAGGAACAAATGTGCTGGCTAGGCAGCAAGGAGCTTTCTGAGGGGGGATACCTCAAAGTGAAATGAAAGGCTGGCCATCAAAGGTAGAAAACAGACCAGCGGATGAAAGGGATTCTTTGCTTAGCTTTGTAAGGCTACCAGGTATTAATAAAAAAATACAAAAAAGCGTGAGAAAACTGGGGCATCCAGAGCAGCACGTCTTTTCCCCCCTCCCCTTTTCCTTTGCTCATCCTCTGTCATCAGCGGAGGGGAGGGATGGGCGTCCCCCCATGCTGCGGCAAGCACTGTTTATCTTCACTCCTCAGGACGCTGCCATTAGCAGGGCTTCAGTGCGCCGTGATGGTTCATCATTAGCCGGAGGTGCTTGATCTGGCTGGAGAAGAAATGAGCCATTCCCCTCAAAGAAACCCTAGCATTTCGTGGCCAGCTGAGCAAATATTTTGAAATATTCCAACTCTGCAATTTCAGCGGTCAGATAAAACAAAGGGGGATCTGATAGAAAAAGGGCTAAATTCTTCCATTCGCTCTTCGGTAACCCCACCGACGTCGGCAGCGGTAACAGGGAACCGAGTTCAGCACAGCAGGGAAGCACATGCATAAGTCCCATGGAAAATCCCTGTGGTCTTTACAGTTAATCATGTCCAGTTAATCACGTCCAGAGGTGGACGAGCGCTCAACTGATGCACTGAATCATGACACGCAGGCAATTACCCTAAATCAGAGCAGTATCTTCCAGTCCCAAAAGGCTCCATTGTGCTTTGCCAACTCCTGAAAGGGAAGGTAAAAATCCCCAAGCGGCAGCACTGCGATGCGGAAAGGATGAAATGGCCAGGTGTTCCTCTGCCGCCTCCCTAGCACTTTTCTAACCTCGTGAAAAGTTCTGGCAGCTCTTTAAATCCAGGCTGCTGAGATTTACAGCCCCAGACCCCCCGGGCAGCTCGCTGAGTTTACTCTGGGTTTCTCCCAGCTGGCTGCATCAAGCCCCACGGACAAGGTTTCACAGGGGGCTGAGACTTCTGGGCTGGGCAGCGTTTGGCCTCTTTCTCTCTGACTGCAAATATGTGCGTTCCCCTCTTCCAAGCATCCTGGTCCCCTTCTCACACACCCTGCTGAAGCAAAGCCCTCTTGCCACCCTTTCATTGCCTGGGCCCAGTGTTGTAGCAGGATTCTCTCCCATGCACGCTGATGGAGATCCAGGAAAAGTTGCTGCCCACTGGGAATAGCCCTACCCCTGCCCTGTGCCACCACCAGCAGCTCGGGCAGCCGTCAGGGACTCGGCTCTCGGTTCTCACATGAGTGAGGAGAAGGCCCCTGTGGAAGGATGGTCATTAGGTGCAGCATCTCTCCTGCCAGCTAGGCTCCCATGGCTGCACAGCCGAGACCTCGGCAAGCTCGGTTCACCCGCCTAGGGACAGCAAGGCTTCAATTGCCTCCAGGCACTCAGCTCAGCAGGTTCCCTCGCTGCACCGCTCTGCAATTGGAAGCATTTTCCAGCCCACCGCTTGCTAAGAAAAGAGAAATACCCCAAAACAGGAGGTTTTGTGGGCTGAGGACAGGATGCTGGGGTGGATGGATCAACCTCTGGGCAAAGGGAAAGGTGAGCCCTTCTCATTCTGGTTACATAGCCTCTAAAATAAACATTCCTATCCCAAGAACAGCTTTGCCATCCATTTATAGGATTACAATATTATCACACATTAAGACACAAGCTAAGCCCTATTTTTCATGTGTGCACAGGGGAAAAGGCAAGGCAGGAGGAGGGCCTGCTTATTCTTGTTGAGAAGCCAAAGACTAATGTGCCCAGCAAAGCAAAATTAACCTAAATACCATGATTATGCAGAGAAAAAAAGCCGCCAGAGAATGTCATTTCACCCGCGATATCCTGCAGTTTTCTGCCGGCGAGGGTTCGAGAGGTGGCATGGTAACAGAGTACATCAGGGCAGGCATTTGACTGGAAGCATTAAATACCTCAGAAAGGTGAATGGCCAAGGTCTTCACGATAATTAAAATGTGTGCAGTCTTCATAGACCAAGGAAGGGACAGAGCTATTGTTTAAACAGGTAATTATAGCTGTATTTTAAGCAAACTCGAGGTGGTAAGGAGCTCTTTCAAATGGGGAAAGCAGCTCTCCGGCTCCTGGTTCCAGCATGAATAACTATTGCCCCCCCACCCCGCTGCCGGGGGATGGCCACCACGCTCACAGCCCCGCTCCTTGGCGACTGCGTCTGGTGGGAAAAAAAATTTCCTATTTGATTTCACATTTTTCACTCCCTGTCTCCTTCCTTCTGCGTTCAGGTTCAAGAGAATTGGCTGAGCCACTTTTTTTTATTAGAGCGGCAGCAGGAGTAAAGAAAAAATAAAAAAGGGACCCAGTCAAGCCCCAAGGGAAGGGAGGAAATAGCATGAGCCAGCGCTCGCTCTCACACACACACGCAGACACACACAGACGCTCTCCCCGTCCACACAGGAACAGAGAAAGGGCAGCGATCTGGTGAAGATGCCGTAGATGCAAAACCAGCCACCCCCACCCCACAACCCAACCCCAGGGGACTATGAAGTCCCCTCGCCAGCCAAACCCATGGAGGAGGAACCCTGGGGATGTGCCGTAACATCTTTTTGGACAGGCAGGGAGGCGTGTCCTTCTGCTGGGGAGTCCGCATTGGAGCTAGGCAGGGAGAGACCCAAACCCTCCTCGGTGCTGAGGACGGGGTCAGGGAGCCCTGCTCCCCCATCTTTGCCTCCTGCAAAGGGCTAATCCCTTCCTTACCTCCCTCTCCTCCTCCTCCTCCTCACATCCTCCGCTGCCTCCTGATCAGATTTACACATTAGCTGGGCTGGGGGGAGATGCTGACTTATAATTAACCCCTTTGTACGCTAAACCAGAGAAGACAATCGGACCTGGGGGAAGGCCAGGAGGTGCCTTTGCACCGCTAACATGGTTTTCCATGAAAAATATATAAGGGCTAGACATCAGCAATGAGGAAGCAGGAGAGTACAAAGAACCGCGCTCAGCTGCCTAGCTTTGCAGCCCACGTTATCTGAGTTGCCCTGACAGGCCAAAAAAAAAAAACCAAAACAAACTAAAACAAAACACTTGAAACTGCAAAGGGCTTTGGGAGCAGCCCAAAAACCAGGTTTGTAGGGAGTGTGGGGTTGAGGGCATGCTGTCTTGACGCAGTGCAGAATGAGGGAAAAAGCCTGGGAGCAGCCCACGGTTGCACGCTGGCTGCAATGATAGTCATGCTCTAGTTCGTTTGCAGCCTGGCTTCAGAAGCTAGGGCCAAAATTTTGTATGGAAAACTCAGGATTAATTTTTTGTTCTGCATTTTGCTCTAGAGTTTTGCTCCAGAGGAGAAGACCGATGCCAGTGAGCACAGAAGGGCCAGCCTGTTTCGAACCTGGCACCTCTCACCTCTCCAGGAGTAGAGTTGGAAGACAAGGCACAACGCAATGAAGGACATCCTCACCCCTTGAACAAGTCACCACGCTCGGAGTCACCATTTTGGCAGTCAAGGAGGGCTTTAGTCGGTTCCCTGAAGTAGATTTGCTTGCTTACATTTTTTTCTTAAATGCCAGGTTAACTTACAATAATGACGATACCTGCAACATGCAGAAATCTTTTCTCCTTTCCACTAGAAAGGCTGGGATAGAAGATGAGTGAGAGCATCTTATTGCTGGTTTTGACTGCCTGCACAGTGCTGTGTGAGCTTCAGAAATCATTTCTATTTCTTGTGAGTCTCAGGATACTGGGAGGTTTTCTTGCAGCTCCGGCTCCCGGACTCCTGTAATAAAGTGAAACTGTCGTTGCTCTCTTGTCTTCTCTAGCCTTCCTTCCTGCAAGAAAGCCATTAAAATGTAAACGACAGAGGGAAAGCAGGGGGAAAAAACTCATCTATATGATCTTTTAGGAGCAATTAATGTCAGATTTGCTGTCCTCCATGTCTACAGGTGCTCAGCACCACTCCCTGGCCAGGGCTGTTGTTCAGGGCGCTGGCAGGGCCCACAGTGCTCTGGCTGCTTCTACGGCAAGAAGTGGGAGAGGATGCGAGGTTAGCCCAGGTCTGCAGGAAACTCCCTCTCCTGACCTCTTGGCTAAAACATCCCTCCAGGAGCTGTGTCTCATAGCCCTCGGTGGGTGAGAAGCTGAGTGCCTGCAGCGGCTGCCGGGGGTCTCAACCCCAGCCCATGGGACCCAGAGGCTGAGGACCTGGTTGAGGAGGAGCAGAGTTTCACGGGGCTGGGTTGCACCGCTGGAGCATCTTGCAACTCTGCCCCAGCACGGCCGGCAAACCCCGGGCTTTTCCCAAGAGAGAGGACAGCCTCGGCAGCATGGAGCGAAGCAGCTCTGTCCCCTGACCTCCACCGTGGGCTGACTTTTAAACAGCTCAGAGCACAGACACCCGGGTGACTCATACTGCGAAACTGAGGGGTTTTAATTTTTTTTTTTTTTTTTTAAGTAGGAGCTCTGCTCCATCAGTCAATTACTTGAAGAGCCACTCTAATTTGGCACCCAATTGTTTCCCCAGCTGCTGCTGCTGCCGCGTCTGATCTCCGCTGTGGGCTGCAGGAGCAGGCTGCCCACGCAAGGGAAGGAGCGCAGGCACCCAAGGGAGGAGAGGCGGCAGGGGAGGGCTGTGCCGCCCGCCTGAACAGCCCCCGAAAATGCCAGCATTAAAAATATCTCAGAGTCACAGGTGATTGCTGGATAAGAAAAATTACTTCGGGAGACGGGAAAGGGAGGGACGGATCCTGGTAGCGGGGGAGCAGCCAGCCAAGGCTGGCCCGGCGACGGTGGCTCTCTGTGAGCCATGGCCACGGCCACCGCTGCTTGGTAATGAATGCAATGTGACATTTACGGCTTTTTCTACTGTGGATTTTAAATCGCTTCACAAAGGTTGCTTAATAGCACTGTCCCCTTCCTCTCTTCCTCTCTCTCCCTGCCTCCTGTTTAATGTAAAAAATAAGTGACTTGCCTCCCGTCACACAAGAAGTCAGCAGCTGAGCCAGCAGCAGAGCACAAGTCCCCGACCTCCGTCTCTGCCCTTTAGCCCCTACAAGCACTCCCTTTTTTCCAAGAAATCTGAGAATAGGAGCTGTACCACGACAGCTGTTTCTAAGCCAGCGAGGACTTTGGACTGAAAAAGAGGAGGCTTGCTTTCAGCACGGAGCCTTGATTAAAACTGCGCAGCCTCCCAGGCACTGTGAGAGGCTGAGGGTGTTGTGGTGAGGGAAGCGAGTGCGATGCTCCTCACTCCGGGATGGAAGTACCCAGAAGTACAAAGAGGCTGTGGTGTAGCTCCAGCCAAATATGTGTTTCCGGGCTGTAGCTCCTCTTTCGCTCTTTTAAGACAAGCATTTCCCTATTCTGCCGTATGCACGCATGCATGCATGAATGCATTCACACACCCACGCCTGCCTCAGCCTGCGCTGCTGCCACCAAACTGCTCCTCCAGCTGCACTCGCAGGCAGGCAGGCTCCCTGCGTAGCCCTGGCAGAAAGCAGACCCTACCCGCGCTGCCCCTCCGCTGCGCTCCTGCCCCACCACTTTACCTCCTTAGGCCTGGTCAAGTTGGGACATAGGCAGCGGCAGTTCCAGCCAAGGGCAAAGAAGCAGCGCGCTTGTTTCGGAGAAAGCCCGTACATGCTGTGCGCAGTGCAGAAAGAGAGGCCTGTGGAAGGAGAGGCTGCGGCAGGAAGGCAGAGGATGGGCGCAATATTCCTGCCCTTTTCCAGTCCAATTCTTGGACTAGACTCTGTGAGTTTTTTTAGCCTGTCCTCACAGTGCATAAACTGACTTACAGCACTCTTTTTCCTTTTGGTGGGAAAATTCAGATTACTTAAGGCACTCGCAGGCACATATGCAGTCACACACACACATATACACGCATGTATGCACTGGCACTGCCTGCAGCAATGTTACCTGGCTCTTAAAAGTCACTCCCACAAGTTTGCTCCACCAGGCTGGACCTTTCCACCTTACTCTGCCAGGACGTTGTCTGCTGGAACAGCCAGCATCCCCCAGACAGCAGACAAGCCATCGCACTCCAGGCGCAGAGCTCTGCAAGAGCTCCAGGTGAACCTCCTGAGGTCCTGGATTCGGGCCACCGCGTCTGCAGGTGACAAGGCCTGAGGGCCAGGACTTGCTTTGACATGCTTACGGCAGCTCCTGCTCAGAGGCACTCGTGCTCCCCATCAGCTGGCATCTCCTGAGGTCAGGTGGCTCCCATCCAGAAGGGAGGAGACGCAGACCCGTACCGATGGGGCTGGGTCACTCTCCACCAGGCCAGGCGAGGGAGTCCCAGCCAGATGGAGCCGGGAGAAAGCACTACCAAGTTGTTGGCCAACTTAGGATGTGATGTTGGCTTCACAGGAAGCTACTTGGCTGCCTCTCCCTGAATCAAGATTCAGTGATGCCAGGAGACAGGCACAGTGGGGAATCTGAAAGCAAAAAGTGGCAGAGTGGATGGCAACTCGACATTAATTCATTTTTACCATATGTCTGACTATTCATTGCACTCTACCATTCTGTTCTACAAGACTCCTGGGGGTCTTCTGTGCCATTTTATGGCCAGCGGGGTTCCTCTTCGCTTGCGGCACTGCCTTACCACGCGCCCAGGCTGACAGCTCACAAGGTCCTGCGGCGGGAGCAGCCCCATCCCGTGCTCGAGCAGCCATGGGCAGCAACGTCCTCCGACACTCACAGTCCATCGCCAGCATGCCATGGGCCTGCCAGGTCACCTGGAGCAGGGGACTGTCCCCTGGGAACACGCTTGGGTCGGTGACACCTGCTACAAACACACTCTGGCACCTGCCAAGAGACCCCCACCGAGAAGCAATGGGGCGCTTTTTTTTTAACGGATTTGCAAATTATTCCGTATTTCTCTGCGGTCTCCCTCTGGAGCGTGTTCCTGGCATGGGACCAAGGCCCGGCTCCAGCAGCGAGCGTGAGTCATCCTGGCAGGCAGTGATCCGGGAGGGGGAGGATCGCCCAGGCTGGGAAGCGAACGCCACGGCTTTTCCACGCGCGCTGCCTGCAGCGGCGGCAGCAGCAGCAGCAGCAGCTGTTTCTGCTTGTAGGTAGGAGGGTTGAATTAGCGGCCCCCTTGCCTGGATCCAGCTGTCCAGCCCCCCATACACTGCCGTGGCTTCTCACCCTCACTCCCATTACACGAAGCAGCAGTGAGCTGCCTACCTGGCTGCCTGCACTCTGCCCAGTATCCATCACGGGCTGAGCTCCTGTCCGGAGTCTGAGCAGTTCTTGAGACTGCAAGCCCAGGACCGATTCCTCATGGATCAGCGCCCCTGAGAGACTTCAAGGGGAATCAGAGGACGTTCTGCATGGGGAGGTGCAGAAGTCTCTCTGGATGTCAAGACGAAAGGCACAACAGCAGGCAGTGTAATAATAAAATTGTTTTATTAATAAGAGAAAACAAGAAGAGGAATATAGAAAGTAATTCTTATGTCCCTTCAGATGCTGGGAACTCCACTTACATGCAGCATCGGATGGCCTCCAGATGAATAGTCGCAGCACAGACCGCAGATCCCGTCACCGAGGAGCTGGGTCTCCCTCCTGTTCCATGCTGCCTTTAATCTTGTGCAACAAACAAAATCATATATCTTCTTCTGACAGGCAGGAACGTTCTCTCTTCCAGGACGTCCGCCAGAGCACAACGCCAATGGCATGAGGCATCTCTGCATGTTCCCTTACGCTGCTGTGTACATGGGTCTGCAGCCCCTCCAGTACATGGCCCAGTACAGCAGACACGGCTTGCCCAACGTCACTAGCTCCTCAAATACAACATCTTCCACAAGGCTCCCAACAGGGAGAAGACCCTTATTTTTCTTTGTCAGACATGTCCTTTTCTTCTAGGTTTTTGTGCCTGCTAATGACCACAGACTGAAGCCAAATCAATGGAGCTGCCGTCACTGCTTCCCCCAAGGGGACACGCGATTAAAATTCTCTGTGTTGCTCTGCCCAAAACACAGGGGCAAACTTTGCCTTCACAAACAGTTTTATTTAATCCCTTAAATTAGAGCATCAAAATCCTCTTACAGGAGGGCTTCCATTTCCCCATGTGATACTGATGATAGAAAATTGCTTCAACATGCTATTTTTCTTTTGAAGAGTGCCAGGTGGACATACTTGCAGAAGGACTAGCACAAACTCAGTACAGCAGTGGCCTGTGAAGCACAGGTACACACATTTCCTGGAGCATCCTGGGGATGCTAAGATTGTGTCTGACGTGAACAATCATTCACTGACAACTGTGTCAAGACAAGCAAGGCTTCCTGCGTCTGCTTCCTTTGCCATCAGGGACAAAATACAGCTCCCCTCAGTGTGACGCTCCTCGGACCTGCAGAGAAGCACCCAAGCAGCTGTGTGGGAGAAGTCCCAAAGGTCACATGGGGACATCTGACTCCCAGTCCTAGGGTTGCAGGCCATTCAAAGCCCAAAACACACACGTTCTAGTGAATAACTGATGGCTTTGGTGTTTGCCCATCCCTAAGGCCACTCAGTAACAAACTCCTGGAAGTCTTCTGATACCCTGCTCCCACTCTGCTGAAGTGTCTAGTGCCTAGTAGCTCCACTCCTTCATGGCCAGTTTTCCAAACATTTGGTGTTTTGCTGTAGAGCTGCTTTCATGTGAGGTTCCCATTCAGTACCAAACCAGGAACTCGGGCAGGGTTGAGGAGAGAAAAGTATTTTTAAAGCAGTATTTACATCATGTACTCAGATGCAGCCTTCTGTGGCACTAGGATGATCTCCAGAAAAGGGGGAAAAGGCTGCAGATATTCCCTTCAGTTTACCCAGGGAACCCAGAGGCAGATTTCCCGTGTTGGATTTTTGCAATGCTGCCTCTGCACAGGAATGGCTTTTTTTTCTCTGTGGGAAAGGAAGTGTCCCTGCTGAACACTTCAGGAACCTGACTTTATTTTTTTTCTTTTTTTTTTTTGCATCCATCTCCCATACAGTTCCTCACGGCTCCATGCCTCATGACGGCAGGCAACTCTTTCGGCAGCACGCCAGCAGTATGAACCAGCAGCACTTCCTGCCAGAGCCAGGAAATTGCCGCTGCGGCTTACAAGGCCGGGAGGCCGGCTGCTACCCGCAGCAAGGCAGGGATCTCCACACCCTTCCTGCCAGTAGGATGAGAGCTGCTGATATGCCCAGGGAGGGATTTACCAATCCAGCCTTCTCCCTTTTCCAGCTCGCAAAATGCTCATCAGCAGCCTGCAACCATCTCACATTTATTTAATTTAATGAATGAGTTTCACCAAGAGGCACTGCAAAAATTCCACATCTAAATCGGTATTTGCGTTCCTATTGGCACATTTCCACATTTCAGGAAGCTGAAATCATTTATGCTGCTTCATTGGCTACCTGCTATAGCTAATTAACAACGTGAATTAGCATGGAAATTCAATTTTTGGAAAAGCACCTAGTTTTTGTCCCTGAGTCAGAAGATATCAAATCACATACACAGCATGATGTGTATGACATACATCATATATGTGTGTGTGATGCACATGTACCAAATACAAACCTAAGCAATCAGAGATAAGAGCTTACAGACATTAATCCGCTTCAAATCATTGTTCAAACTACTCGAGAGACAAACACGCATTTGAGTGACCTTGCAGAGCATGCGGCTTCTTGGCTGATGCAACACAGAAAGCTCCTGAGATAAACAACAACTGAATTCTTACCAAAGAGACAGGTAAAAAGGGTGGGTTAGAGAGGTACCCAGATGAATCCCAACAGCCACCAAGAATACAGGAAAGGATCACATCACTTTCTTCTTCCCATGGAGTAACAGTAGTAAGACTAATTAATAAACATCTTAGGAAGGCTTTCATGAAAGGTCTATTCCCGAGGAAGACTCCTGCTCCTGGAGGAGCTGGTGCACAGCAACCCTGATGCCAGCCAGGTGATTTGGAGGATGACATCCCCGGTACACGCTGAGGAAGCTCGTGCCAGCAAGAGGGAGACCTGCAGTCCCTGAGGGAGACTTCGCCTGCGGGAACCAGAGCACCTAAGGGAGGGCCAGGAGGGTGAACGCAGTGATCGGCGTGATACAGTGCTGGGACAGGCTCTGTATTAAAAGTATCTATCTCTGCCAGTTCGTTGGAAATGACCGAGAGCTGAAAGCATCAAAGAAATAAAGCTGTTGGCAGCTGGAGGAACAATAAGCGAGTCAGAGCTATCTTTAGCTCACGGGATTAAATTCAAATTGCAAATGCAAAGGCCTCCCTGGAAGAAAAGGCCTTCCTGCGCTACCGAGCGCCAGCGTAAGTGCACAGCACAGCCCAGCACCGATGAGCATCCACAGCCCCTTTGTCATCCCCTGCCCTACACCTACCCCAACGAAGGGTAAAAGGAGAGCCGGAGGGGAGCAGGAGCCTGTCCCTGCCTGAATGCACCCCTCCCAAAAGACCTAATTTTCCCCTGGGAGGGACGCTCCTAGGAGGGTGCTGTGCCGTGGCAGCCCCGCAGACTTCGGCATCGGTAGCCGTGCAGCCGCAGGCAGCCAGACCTCAGCACAAACCAGGTTTCCCTGCTCCTCACTCAGGGAGGCAGGAGCAGGCGGCAGCTGATGTGTGAGCAGCCGGCACAACCTCCTGCAAAATTGCCGAGGGACTTGTCATGGCTCCAGGACAGCAGCATGGGGCCCGGTTCAGAGGTGATTCAGAGTTTGAGGAGAGATGCTGAAAATTGACCCAGTGTACCGCTTTCCTCTGACGCATTCAGGCTGGGTGGCAGCTCGTGCCTCCTCAGGCCGCAGGCAGTGGCTCTGAATTCCTGGCCCAGTGATGGCTCCCGAGGATTCCTCACCGCACAGCAGAGGAAAGTAAGTCCTCAGCGTCAGTTTTCAGGATCTGCCCCTTCACCGGCAAAGCTTTACAGACTGAAAATTAAAAAGCAGTCCAGCATGGCTCTGTGGCAACCAGGACATGGAGGAGGACTATCAGAAAGTCACCCTTGCTGCCGCCCTCTGAAAGCGGGTGTTGATGTGCAAGCCTAAGCCAGATTTGGCAGGTTTAGGTTGCATTAAGGGACACATTGTCTTGCCTTTAAGAAGCTTTCAGACGTTGTCTTAAAGCATCATCTTGCTTTAAGATGCTAGCTAGCGTGGGCTAGCTCAGGGGCTGACAGCTTACTTAAGTCTGACAGCGCGTATCAGGCTGGCTGACCCCAGGGTGCGTCTGCACCATGCCCTCCAGGTACCTACGCTTGTTCTCAACCAGCTCCCACTGCTCCTGGCTGCTGGCTTGGCCCATAACCCCATCACACACACCGCAGGACACAGCCCGTAGGCCACTGCGGCTACACTGCTGCTTGCTTTCGTTCATCCATAGCCATCCCCGGTGGCCGCAGAGAGCGAGGTAGCAGAAGCCAAACCTCAGGGCTGTGGGACGCACAGCCAGCTCCCCGCTCGCACAGCAACTCGCGCTCGCCTAAGCAAGGCACAGGGGCACCGCAGCCCTAAATAAAGAGACTTTGAATCTGGCTCCTGCAGCACCAAATCAGAAAAAAAACAACCCAAGCTGCAAGTTAGGAATGGCAGGCACGGCGAAGAGGGAGCAGGGGAGGCTGTTACCTGATAAGTTGCTTAATGAATTGCAGGCTTCTGAGCTGGCTCCTTCGGCTGGGGAAATGCGAGAAACACCTCGCGCCTGAGCGCTAGGAAATTGGTTTAATAGTTGTGGTGCCCATAATGAAACACCACCGGGGAGCAGAGGTCCCCACTCTCACCTCCCTGTGCAGTTTTCATGTTATAAAAAGAAAAACAACTTCTCTCTGATTCCACCAAGTGTTTGGAGGCATTGGTTCAGAGTCACAACAACGATTTTTAATGGTGGTGTACATGACAGTGGCAGAAGATCGAGCGTGCAGCCGGCCAGCTCTGTGCAAAGCCCCCAGCAGTGCAGCGACTTTTAACTCCATGCTGCAGTCATCTGCATTTTTATGTTTGTTATTTTGTTTTTAAGCGGCCGCTTAGTGGTATCTGGAGGGCATTTGCTACTCTGATACTCAGCCTTGATGTACGTGAAAGGAAGGGCTTGAATGAGGAGAAAAAAACCCCATAATTCCTGCTGGCTACTGCAGCACAGGAGCTGGGGTAGAAGGCAGGGAAAGCTGTGTCTCCACCCCAACCCCGGGAGAGAAGCAAGGGAAGCCTCTCTGTGGCCGGGCAAGCCACAGCCGCAGCAGTGTGCCGACACGACCTCTGTCCTCGGACCGCCAAGGCAGCTGTGCCAGCATGCGGGGGGTTAACAGCAAAGTTATAACTTCAGCTGTTAAAATTCATGAGGTGTAAAACACAAATTGCACGTGGTGGATGAGCCCTCTTTAAAGCTTATATATCGCTTTCCCCTACCCCACTGGGGTTCAACCCTCCCTTGGCACCAGGCGATGAGAGCTCACCAAAGGGGGAAGCGCAGCCTTGGTGGGGCGGCACAGGTTGGGAGAGGGGTCAGCCAGGGCCTGTCCAGACCATGTTTGTAGATGTTTGGCTAAAGGAAGCCGGGGGAAACCCGTGTGTCCTATGCATGCATGAACAATCTCACAGGTCAGAATTAATCGTTTACCCTCATTTCTTCCTCTTTTCAGACTTCTCCATTTGAAAGATACGAAGCAGTGCCTTTGAAGTTTATGCTCTTTTGTTTCATTATTCCCACAGCTCAATTTAAGTAATTTTCCTATAAACAAACCACCAACAAAACATTTTAAAATAGTTCCCACAACAGTAAAGATTTTACTTTTTTTTTTTTTTTACAACTAACTCCAATCTCATTTTTAATGTGCACCACACAACTTGGCACATGAACACCTTCCAGAACCAAGCTTTTTGCATTTTCACTCGTACTGTTCCCTTCTCCTCAGTACCACTACTTTCACCATCCTAGGGAGAGGGGGAGCAAGTGAAATAGGGGCAGGTCCTGACATTCATATGGGAGCACCATCCCCATCTGTAAGGGTTTCTCCATGCCCTAGGTGACCCTATGTACTCTCATCGAAAATTCAGTCGCCAAGGGGATTTTACTTACATAATTCTTTCCCCACCCAAGAAAGACTTAGGGATCAGAGATTCAGTACAGAAAAAAATATGTAAATATCCAGAGCAAGGAGAATGAGCATCAACTTATGCATAGCTGACTGAATTGAACACAAACAATGATTGAGAATAGCATGGGCTGGAAGAGGAAATTTAAATATTTATCCTAAATGCTCTTTCTTTGCATTTCTTGAAATAAATTACTCCCAGCAATTGCAGGCAGAGATTGTTGATTAATTCCAGCAAAGGCAGAGAAACGGGAAAAATTACTGTACATCATCTATTTCTGAGTTTCAGACGGCGCTTTTCATTTTTCTTTGTAGTCTTTGTGATTGGGCTTTTTGACTCCAGGGTGATTTGTGGGTGGTTTGCAGAGGAGTTCGCTGCTCACGTCATATGTACAGATATAGATAGCGAAGCACCGTCACATGTACCGTATAAGCAGGAAGCGCTTTTCATCTGAGGGGCTGGAAACACGGGCTATAACCTGGTCAGAAGATACTGGGGTGAGCGGCAAAGAAGCCGTAGAGAGCTGTCCACTGAGGGGACCCCCCCGTGCCGGGGCCACTTGCACCCCGATCCCTCTCAGCCACCAGCAAAAGCATTGAGCACCAGGAGGAGAAGCTGAAATTAGGATGCTGTTACAGCTGGTTGAGCTGTGGCTGACAGAAATGCCCCAGGGCTGCTGGCAATCGGACATAAATTAGAGCAGTTGTAAAGCTGCTTTAGTTTATACACGGGCATCGGTCCAGCCCCAGCTGCCTCAGCGGCGGAGGAAGATCTTAAAGCAGCCTGTCCTTCCTCGCACGCCTGGCCCAGCGCTGTGCGCAGGCAGCCTGAGCGAAGGGGCCTCCCTGTCCCG
>JAAGAY010010232.1:8509-21863 GCA_011801015.1 Ardeotis arabs | reverse complement strand
TTTGAGAATTCTTTTTATTATGGAGAAATTGGTAAGATCGTTTAAGACACTAAGCTTCCTTTAGTTCCTCTCTATTCAGTAATATGCTGGTCAGCAGATAATGTTTAAACATCTTTTTAGCCAAAACATAAGGTCTCTTGACACAGCTCTGGGAAGCAGCTGCTTCTGTTAGGGAATTCCAAGAAGTGCGTACCTAAAGATCTATTTAAACCAGTGTTGGTGACATGCCTTTTCTTCAATTGCCCTACCCTTTCTCACTAAACCTGAGCTACCTGTTTCCTAAATTCTTTCAGCCTAAATCTGAAGTATCTCTTGCCTTGCAAGGGATTCAGAACAGGCTAATGGGTAGAGGTGAGGTAAAAGAGATACCACAAAAGCAGTGACCCTGTTGTGATGAACAATGCAAATAAGAACATTCTTTTTTTTTCCCCCCATTAACAACAACAAAAAAAAGACTATAGTCATCTTAGATAAGATTATAAGGTGGGAATCTGGTGGAGGGGGAATAAAAGTTCCCTGTTCTGCAAAAAATGCTTTGTATCTTGGACACAGATCCAAATTATTTTGGACGTGGTTGGCCTTGGAGTGCCTGTGAAAGGAAACAGAACCTACAACATGAAAGTCTTCCTCTCACTTACACAAAGTGTGATGCACAGAAGCGCACAAGCATGCCACTTGCAGTACAGAGATAGGAGACCCTATGGCAATCCCTGATTTCTCTTGTTGTCCCTGCCTGTCACAGAAGACTGACGGCTATAACTGACACCCTCACAGAAGCTGTGAAGGTGCAGAGTGCTGTGATAACACAAATGGCACGGAGCACACTGGCATCCAAACAAGTTTGAAGGCTGAGCCATTTTGCCTTCAGCAACTGAAACCATTCTGCAAGTATTTTATATGCAATTAAACGTTCTTTTTCCATCAGGTGCTCTGACCTCAGCATATAGCTTTGCATGCGGGAACAGAAGATGGTGAGGTGGGTCAAATGTAATAATGGGCAGAAATATTATATTTGTAAGTATATTATTGGAAATAAACAGAGTTCCTTCTCCAAAGGGGAAACCCTAGCTTTCCTCGGAATCCTTATTTCACGCACTTCGCATCCCATGCTTGTGTCCATAAATGTTTCCCTGTGACCAACCACCATCTGCAGATCTGTGTCCCTGACTGCCTTTCATTCCTGCATTTCTTGCAGAGATCACACCAAGGACACACACATGCAGTCAGTGCCATTGGAAAAGTGCACTCTCCCTCAGCCAGCTACTATTTCATGCGTATTAGCCACCGGAGCCTGTGGTTTGGCATCAGCAACCACAGCACAAACACCTTACTATCACAGCATTAGAAGCTGTCTGATCAACATGTAAACGGTTACCTAAGCCCGGCACAGACATTTCCCGGTTAGTAGCGATGACCCATTCGCACACTGGCCTCCTTCCCTGCTTTATTACAGTGCCTGTGGGTCAGAGCAAGCCCTTCACAGAGTTTTCCCTACAAAATAACTCTGTAGCTGCTGCTCATCACCCCTACTCTAGATCCTGATGCAATTTCACAACCTTGCGGCACCAGAGACCTCAGCTGGCAGGCCAGAGGCAAACAACAGCTGTCTCCCTTCTGCTATGCCAGCAGCCCCATTTCTTTGCCAGGAACTAGCACCATCAAGTAAGGGTTAAAAAAACCACTGGCCCTTCATGGCCAGAGCCTTCTGCGTGCATCCTTCTGAAATAACATCACAGTCCAAAACAGGAACAGGTCATTCACTGGTGCAGGATCCATGCCTGAGCAGCAGCTGGAGAGGACAGAAGGGAGAAAATGCTGAATCAGAAGTATTTTATTTTTGGTAGTTTAATGGTGGACTAGGAAGGTCTGTGAGCAGGAGGTGAAGAAAGACAAACACAACTTTCCGCAGCATGCGGAGAAACAGTTCCTTAGGTAGTTCATACCAGTGACACTTTGAAGTCCTAGCCACCCTTCCAAAACTCCTCGCATGGACTTGCATTAGAACTGTGAATCAAATGAGTGTTTTCGGGCAAGTTAGGTTCGTTTGGCTATCCACACCCACATACGTAAGCCAGAGTAAATCCTACAGTGAGAAGCAGGCAGAAGTCTTGCTTGCCAGAGCTGTGAGTGTGTGGCAGAACTGAAAGAGTCAGGTCTCCCAAATCCTAGGACTGCTTCTCAGCCAAAAAAGGGCAAAGCGCTAACACAGCTAGCTTAATTTCAGTTCCCCCGGTAGCTCACTGCTTTCTCCGTGTAGGTACACAAAGTGCCTGTACGGATGTACATGTTCCCGTATTTTTGCAGATATGTTCTTTGTCTTCAGAAGACGGCATGCCACAGCAAGCTCCTTAGTTTACAACACCCTTCCTTTGGCCAGAAGGAGTTACTGCAGTCTCCGCAGGCCGTGCCGGGGCAGCGTCAACTTTATGTCACATTGGCACAAGGTAGTTGGGCTGAGAGCTACTACAGGATAGTTTGATAGCATGGAAATGCTTCTGAAAATGCTTTTTTTGTTAAGGTACTGAGTCTTGTTCCTGGAGAAAACAAGCACTTCTGAGACAAGCCACTGTGTCCTTCAGAAGAGTTAATCTGTACCACAAATGGATCAATTCACATGTACCCACCACCGTGAGTAGAACCTTGTAGAAAGGAGCCCAGAGAAAGGTCAATACTGTACTTAGATAAATGGTTTCAATGGGAAAAAGTGAGTTTGCTCAGTGCGGTTTATTTACTATCTGAACATTCAGAGCATTTCAAACATCTGCTTGATCAACAAAGGAAGAACTCAACTCTGTATTTACACAGTCTTGTACCAGCCTTCCCATTCCCAGTAACTCTTAAACCCGTGGCTAATTTCAACCAAAGGAGAGAGAGGGGCAGAGGCCTGGAAGAGATAGAGCTTTACACGCTCCGTCAGCGTGAAGCGTGGTGAAGGGCTCTACTGTGGAGCTTGCCCTTATTTTTGCTCTTTGGTCCCTCAAGTCTGACCAATTTTCATGCTCTTACTTCTTGGCCAATTTGTGGCTAGGTTGGACCAGCCAGCCTCAGCATGGAGGCCTTGGGAGGGAGTCCTGGACCATGCTGGAAGGAGGGGAGACAGGAGGCATTGCGGGAAGGGGGTTGATGTAAAGAAGATGTAAAGGCAACGTGGGGATCTGGAGAGGGAGGTGCAAGGAGACTGTTGCAGTGAGGGAAGGCAGAGGGGAGAGCAGAGGTTGTTACAGGTTTTGCTGGTTCTGCTGCCTGCAAAATCCTCTTCTTCGACATGTGAAGGGAATGCGAAGGTGCAAGACAACGGGAACTAATAAATAATCAGTAGTACTCAATGATTTTCAATTCCAAGTGTTTTACAAACATTAATGAACCTTCATGAGCTGTTGGAGATGTATTTAAGCTGTATTCCATTTTCAGACATAAGAAGATGAAAGCTCTGGCTTAAGTCCAAAGTTTTCAAAAGCAGAAACTGCTTTTAAGAGCTCCCCTTGACGCTCAGCACCAGAGCTCCAAAGGGATTGATTTCACAGTTGCCATCACTGTCAACCACACTTTTTTTTTGTCAACTATACAATTACTTCTGCAAAGCTAGGTCCAAACCTGTGCACTCAAAAGCCTCTGAAAATTCAGGCTGTACTGGCTTGTTGGGTTTTCCCAAAGTGTATAAGAAGAAGCTGGTTCATGAGACAAATAGATATGTAAAAACATTTTAATTTGTCCACCATGACAAGAATGGAAATAAAGATTTTTGCAGGCTTAAGACACTTACAAAAAGGGCAAAGAAAAACAAAGATTAAAAGAAAAGACTTCCAAGTAAACCCATTCATCTGTGCAAATGGGAAGGGAAGCACAGCATGTTTTCAAATCTTTCTACATCTCCCATAAAGACTAGGCAGGTGGTTTGGGTGCATTTCCGTAAGTGTATGATGAATATTTTATTCCTGAAAGGAATAGAAAACATGATGTGTATGTAGTTACCAGCCTCACAGAACTTCATTAGAAACCATGTGAACTGGTAGTCCAGAGGATTAAAAAAATATATATTTATAGCAGTATAATAAAAAAAAAGGAAGAGAGAATTATAGTTATTTTCTTTGTAATAATGCATTCACAATTTTAATTGTTCTGTGGCCATGTTTGTTTCAAAGACTAACGTCTTGTTTGCCTACCTGCAAAAACAGGGGTGGTGAAAAAGCCTCCAAATTCTGCAGAAACAGAGGGTGTCACATTTAAATTAGCCAGCAGCCAGAACAGGAGGAAATCACAGAGTTTTCACACAGAATATAGGAATGTCAGGTAGAATGCAGTACTGATCAAAGAGAGCAGGTTGAAACACAGTCCTGGGCATGTGCAGCATGGTTCCTAACCAGCAATATCAGCCATGTGCTGAGTACAGTCTCAGCATAACCCTGCGTGTCATAGCAGATCAGTGGGAAGATGTGAGAAGGACAACAAAAATGCTCCTTTGGGGATCCTCGATGCACAAAAATGAGTGAAAAATTGCCAGAAAAAAATAATCTTGAAGGGTACCTCAAAGGCACTCACATTACACGTTTTAAGTGTAATGTGCTGACACGTCTGTGACAATCAGGTCTGTGCTGACACATAGTTTTGCCATTCTTGCTTCTGCTACTCCCCACAGGTGCTTTGAAATCCACAGGAGGTGAGCAGAAGTGATGGTTCCTCCCTATGCCTTCCACCGCACTGCCGTGCCCAGCCCCAATACCACCAGCAGCCCACTCACCCTGGCGCTGCTCAGGTGGTAATGCGGCGTTGAGCCCTATGGTGGGAGACGCCAGCTCTCCACAGCTGCCAAACAGGTGGGCAAGATTTGAAAAAAATTGAAGTTTTATGAGGCTTTAACCTGGTCATAGAGTCCCTGTGTTGGCAGGGTTATGAGAAATCCCATAGAACAGGAGTGCAGCATCAGACCCCGCTGCGTGGAGGCAGGACGGAGACCCTAATAACTTTAAGGGAGACAGTGTTCTTTCATGTGTTTCTGTTCTGCAGCTCTTGTGTGCCTTGAGTCATCTCTGACTGAGAAAAAGGCATGGTTATTTCCTGATTTCGAAAAGGTTTTACTGTCTACACAGATGATACTCCAGGGGATGGATGTTCAAAGGAAAAACAGGGTAAGCTCCTAAAGGAAATCTTTAAAACAACAAGAACCTCTGGCTCGAAGTGCAGCAAAGCAAAGTGGAAATTCTGCCAGCTTTCTAGGCCATGCTTTTAGCTAAGGCAGATTGTACGCAGATCCAGCAAAAGACAGCTATGGTAGAAAAACCACTGCCCATCTTCATATGGAAACAAGATGGGGCACTGTAAAGAATGCTGGCGTACTTTTGGAGGTGGTTTGGGTTTGGGGTTTTTTTTCCCCAAAATCACTTGACTATTGCTGAACTCCTGAAAACTTCTTTGATCTTGGAGGATGAATTAGTGTGGGGATTTTGGATCAGGAAACAGCCTTGGAGGAAGTCGCCGCTAACACTGGTCGTTCCACTTCAGGCTTCCTTTGAGACTGCCTAGCACGAGCAAACACCAGCAGCTATGCTTCCAGTAGCGTGCTAGCGCAGCACTACCTTTTTCCTATCAAGGCCATTCGCTTTTGCTGCTGAAGAATCATTGCTTTACAGAAAATTGCAATTAGAAAATTGGCAGGTCGGAACCTCCATTTAGGAAGTTTTGTCCTCTCTGCTCTGGGCTTTTCACCTTGTCACAGGTTATGGAGCCTTTGCACCTTTACCTCTGATTCTGCCACCTTTGTTCCCAGCATCACTAATTCGCTCTACTGTTCAACATCCTGTATCAGCAAGTTTAATTCCTTACATTCCAAAAGGTATGAAAGCCACTGTCTGCTTGCTTCATTCTCCTTAAAGAGCGCCAATGCATTTTAGGAGGCCAGCTCTTCCATTCCTACTACACTGTAGTGACTATGCCTTGCCAAAAATAAATGGTATTCTTGGAATGCAGTTTCTTATATAGGGCTGGGCATTCCTCTCCTTTAGTACCAGAGTAATTTTAGTGTCTTATTTCAATGTCAATCAGGGTAATACATACAAGTCCTGAGAGGATGGAGTCTATCTGCAGCTACGTCTTTGAGAATGAAAATGCCTCTGAGATGAGGGGTCAGGCCCTTGGAGGATGGGCAGGGAGGGTATCCTGGCTGGTAACAGGAGAAGTACCTTCTTCTTTCCATCATACCAGAAGTCATCAACAGCATCTCCTCTTGGCTTCCCAGGGTCATTACCAACGGGGTTAGGAAGCGCTGATGAAGAGAGGTCTTCTGCACCTACTGAAGGTGGAGAGGAAAACAGGCGTGGCTCAACTCTGGCAGAGTACAGAAGCTTTATTAAGCACCGTTGGGGAGTGTCAGGGGATTGGCAGGGCAAGTCATGGTCATGCTCCTCTGCTATCCTTTCCAGACACAGTGGCCATGGAGCCCCTGCCTGGGTTTCCCCTCTATTGCCTGCGTGCTCTGCCGGGATTTGCTGTATGTGAGTATGGGTCTAGAGGACTGGTTTTTCCTCCAGTGTTTTGGAGAACTGGAAGTTGAGCAAGACAAGAAAAAAGTCGGAGAACTACTGCCTTAAACCACATGTATGTATTATTTTAATTACACATCCTGAGAGGGGCTGTCTTCTCAGGACGTGTTTGTCAAACACCTTGAAATGTGATAGGCCTTCCAGTGTCGCAGTAACTGTGTGGTTCCCAGAAGAGGTTTGGCAGTCCTAAATTGCAGAAGTGGGTTTTGCAACTGGAAGTCAGGGAGTGATGCTGGAAGTAAAACAAGAAGTGGAATCGGCAGCACAAACATTATGGACATTGCTGTCCTAAATAGTTCATCAAAAGACCTAGTACTTGAATGAGTTCAGCTGGTTGAAATATTAAAATGCACATTATAATGCTGTTGACAGGGAAAAAAAGCTGTGAAATATCATTGCATAAAACTGTGAGTCAGGACCTCCAATGTGTTTTTACAGTGTTCCCTGTAGCTTAATTGCATTTGTTCCTGATAGTGTGTTATATTATATATTCATTATTACACAGGCATCAATTTAATCAGAGATAATAAATGAAACCTCTGGAATTAATTACAGGTCGTAACAGTTTTGTTACTTTACTAGAGCAGGTGGGAAGACAAAAACATGTGGACCCATATCATTAACTGGCTTTTGCAATCCAATCATTACAGGAGAAAGACGATGAAGATTAAATTACTTGGAAAAGTAGCTGAGAATGCTGGGGCATTCCCACAGCAGTTCTCGGTGCGGAAGACCTTGACTACCTTTGCCACCTCCTGGATCCTTTCAAATCCAAATGCATCTTGTGTTTGAATCTATTTAAGAGATCTAATCTCAACAACTCCTTTTGCAGATTCCCAGGACCTGCTATGTCTGGCCGGAGGGGTCTTTGCAGTGTGGTTTCCAGGGAGGCATGCTGCCAGGAGTTGGGAGCTGTGTGTGAATTACCATGATTTCCCTCTAGGCCCTCTCGTTTCTGCCAAATTTCAAGTGGACTTTCTGCAAGTGAGAAGCAAACATGGCCCCTTTCCAACAGAACAATGTCTGGGAGGGTGTCTGACGTTAAAAACCTTGCAGCCTTTTGAAAGCATCTTGAAAAATCCCCTCTTGTAGGGGATTTCTTGTAGTGAAGAAAGTCATTAGCTGCACATAGGAGGCAGATGGCACCTTACTTGGTTGCCAGATCTTTCTGATCCTGAAGTTATATTAGAACGTAACTCCATCTTGTATAAAATGATCCATCTAGTCCCTGGATACACTATTTCGCACAGTAAAAAACTTCCCGGTCAGCAGGATTTGCTTAGTATTTAATCTAACTTTTCCTTTTTGAAAAAAAAATATCTCTTACTGCTTTTAGTGAATTGCTTTTTAAACACAATAAATACATCACCTTCTTTGTGTTTAACACACTGATACTTGTAGGCAGCTATTTTGTGCTCCACTTCAGTTGTCACTTCCAGCCAAGGTACACATATATCAGATCCATCCAATCTGAGCTTGCAAGTCAGCTTGAAACCCCTTAATCGTTTCTGTTGTTCTTTTCTTAAACTGCCTCCGCTAGATCGACATCATTCAAGCACCAAAGTACTCTGAAATTAATTTGACACAGCAAGAATGGTCCCTTCGGACTTTTGTAGAGGAGTACTGTTATCTGCCTGGTTTGCGACGGGGCTTTTGGATTTGGATCTGCCTGGATTTGCGACAGAGCAGTGGAGGATTTTGTATTTTGAGGGTCCTTTCAAAGGTGACCCTGCCCCTGGGAGCAGCGTGCTGGGGGCTTAAGGCTGCTGCTGGGTGCTGACCAAGTGTGTCACCACATCTGCTCCTTAGTTCGGTGTAGGTGGGAGATAAGGTCATTTCAAAACCCAGCCATGTATCAATATGGAGAATCTGAAGACTTGTGGCTTCAGTTCTTCCGAAAAATCCCTTCCCTGCTGTCGGAGTGATCCATGGTTTTTAGCCAGGGCGCTGCAGACCTCCATGTTGGCGGGTGGCTTCAAAGGGACGTGACACCAAGAAAAGCAAATGTAATGATGCCTGCTGACAACTGGTCTACAGGAGGCTGAAGCCGCAGTGGAAAACTTTGGGGGTTGCAGAAAATAAAAGGCTGAAAACACCAGCTGTTGATTAATCTCTGCGAGACTTTTTTTTTTTTTTCCCTTGGAATAAGTATATTTTAGTTATTTTTCCCTACATGTATTAGCCAGCAGCTTGAATTTCCAATGTTATATTTGCTAATGCTTATTATTTTCCTAGCACCCTACCCATTATTTCTCTGCACTCACTGCTACCTCTAGTACATCCAAATTTGGGATCATCTGGGAGTTTCATCAACTGTGTCTTGAGAACTGAATTAGCTCACTGATCTGGGCTTTTTCAGACACTAATAAAGACAAAAGGTAAAGACTCAAAACTGAAAACAGGAAGATGATTGGACTGTGCACCTGCAGGATGCTAGCCAAATTCCAGCTAATTTGTTGCTATAAGTATAAATAAATTAAGCTCCATCTTTAGGCTCTCATTTAATGATAAATGCAAATGAATCTCCCTGCAGTCTCCTGCCTGAAAGATCAGCCTGTTTCTCCCCCTGCCCCCCACCCCCAGCCCAGGACGTGCATTTTCACCCTAGTTTTCCTACAGTCACAACATGACTTGAGAAATAACCCATCCAAAACACTTAAAAAAATATAAATATAAATATAAATAAGTTTGTTTTCAACTAGTTTAATTAATGCAATTCACTACAGGAGGTCTGGCTGGAGGGTGAGCATGGACAACCTGTTTTGGTGGCAGCCCATACGTTGTCTCAGCTTCAACCATACAGCTGCAAGCCTCGGAGCTTGTCCTAGAGCATTGCACACCCTCTTAACTACGTTTAAGTGTTGCCAGCCCCCCTTCGATGTTGGCTCAGAGGGTTGGGTCCCCTCCGCAGAGGGCTAGGCAGGCTGGAGGCCCAGACCACCGCAGCTGCCTGTTTCCTGATGGTGAAGGCATCATTCATTTTATGCACGTGAGGAATCCGCCTTTCCCGAGCATCTCGGTGACATCCAGAATAAAAATTATATCTGAGCTTGACGGATGAAAAAGATGAGGCCATAGGAAGTTAAAGGGATTGGGAGCCACTGAC
Source organism: Ardeotis arabs (assembly GCA_011801015.1). Taxonomy (NCBI): domain Eukaryota; kingdom Metazoa; phylum Chordata; class Aves; order Otidiformes; family Otididae; genus Ardeotis; species Ardeotis arabs. Next base: position 12,221 of record JAAGAY010010232.1, on the reverse strand, counting down.
AACAGGAAGAAGGGAAAGCAAAGTTTTCCCCGTGCCTCCCCGCTGCGCCCTGTGCAGTCTGTACTGTCTTGAGGATGCTCAGGGTCTCTGCAGTTTACAACACTCTCCACGAAACTACTGTTTATTCCAGGTACCATGGATGCTATGCTTTAGCGGAATCTGAACGGCAGACTACCTGCCTTGTGCTATTTGGGAATGATACATAAACAACCTAAAGAGAGCCATTTCAGAGTGCTTGTTAAAGGTGGCATAAGGCCAGAAACCTCATTTTCTTTCAGTTCTTTCCTTTCAAATGCATCTTCATTTTTTCTAAAGCTATTTTTCTCCTGCCTACTAACCTTAAGTATCTTCAGGCAATTGAGTAAGATAGTCCTATCTTTTCTAGACTGCATCGGAGAACATATAAAGGGCTGTATAACTTCTCACGGCACCATGGTTTTTGTCTAATAATCTACTAGTTTCCTATCCTCCCTGCTTTTCTTTACTTCTCTAGACAACTGCATTATAAAACTATTCCCTTGCATGAGATTTCAGGAAATCCTCAAATCATCCAAATCCTGTTCAAATACTGGCTGTGGAAATAGCCACTACATCGCTGCAGGACTCTCTCCACAAACATAAAATTTTTGCTAGCTGTTACCAAAGACTATCTAGTTAGGAGGTAGAGGCTGTGCCATTTGGTGATGAGACATATATGTGCGGGGTCTTTTTTCCTTGCTGCGTTTTGGTCAAATAATATAATAGAATCACAAAATGGTTTGGGTTGGAAGGGACCTTTAAAGGTCATCTAGTCCAGCTCCCCTGCAAGAAGAAGGGACATCTTCAACCAGATCAAGTTGCTCAGAGCCTCATCACACCTGGCCTTGAAGCATGTTCAACTCCTTTCTGCAAGTCTTTTTGACCTGGAGTTTATTAGCGCCTGTTTTGGTGCTTCCTCATGCCTGCAGCTGCCCATCTATCTGAGGTTAGGAGCAACACCGAAGAGCCAGGGGCAGAGCGTGTGCGAATGGTCCTCAGCTGTGCCACAGCCAAGGACGGGGATCGTTCAAAATATCTGGCCTAGCGGTGTGAGAAACGTGCTGCATGTCAAACGGTTTCATGCTCAAAGTGGTTCCAGTGGGTTTGTGTGACCTGCTGACTTCTGTGGGAAAGGGGATCACTGGGGTGCTGGAGGGAGGGTGGTGGTACCCTAACACTCATGGGTGTTTTCGCAGCGAGCTCCTCTTTGCAGCCTCCTCAGGATGTCAGGGAACACTGTGTGCAATGCCACATTGAGAAAGAAGCACGCTCCTCCTTTCAGTAGATTTGAAGTGTTTACTACAATATATGTTACAAAGTGCTTTGTTTTATTCTGTCGTCCTGGATCAGTTTTCCCTCTTCTCATCCATCTCCCCACTGTAGCCATTTCTCAGAGGCTCTTTGTTAACAACCTTCCACTGGTTCCGTGTGTTGGGGAAGTTGCTTATTTACAAAACCATGAATGATGCCATTTTGATTGAACAATTGTCGGGCTAGCTTGGATGCGGTTACAAAGCCAATGACTTTGCAGGAGCAACGTTGGTGGGGTTCAACCAGAAGCATGTCTCCAGCTCTAAGTAACAGAGGAAACCATGCGTGACGCTGGTCCTGAAACCAACTGCTTTACTCTCAAGCTCAAAAGCACCTCAACGGTCAGCAATCTGTTCAGTCCTCTTCTCAATTATGTCTGAAATCAATGTGCCCAAAAAAACGGGGCTGCATGTAAAAAACGTTCCAGAAACAATAACAAAAATCAATACTCAAATATCTGAAAAGGGAAGAAATGTTTACCATCTCACTTCACCGAGCATGTAAACTTTCAAAACTTACATGCCTTCAGGATTGTTTTGGGGGCAGGGGAAACCTCTGAGCTATTCTTATCCTGAAAGAGCATTTTAAATAACCCCTTCTTATGCTCTCATTAATTTTTAAATACATTGTTATGTGGTTGTCCATCATCTCCTCCTTTGAACAGCTTTTATTTTTATATCAGACAAGCAGTATGCTCACAATGCTTGCTTGTGCTCTTCCATGTATGGAAATTAAATCATGGCTTTACACCGAAATTGTAAAGAACATGGATCACATGGTGTTTACTAGATTGCAGCTGAGTACAGAATTTTGCCTGCTAAATGTTCCCACTGGCAGCTGGAAACCAGTCCAGATGGGCACCTTCCAAATCCCAGTTCATAATTCCCACTGGCTGCCTCAAGTAGCGCTCTGCAGCATCAATCCCTCTCACAGACTTGGGAAGTTCACAGCCCACACAACGATAGGTTGAGCTTGGTAAAGCTCAGCTCTGGTCTTTTTCCATGATCAACATTCTCTGCTAAGAGGGTTCTTTGGCCAAATTATGAGTGTGTGTAAGCCAAAGGGGCGGGCTGGGGTCTTTAATTCCAAGGAAGAGCGTGTGAAGTTTAGCAGCCTGCTACTGTGGTGGTTATAAATAAATTATTTAGTATTTGCTGTTAATTGGAAGTGGAATGCGACTGAGAGAAAGTCCACTGGTCATCTTTTAATGGCGATCTGGCTTAAAAAAAATATAAAATACGGTGTCAGAGGACGTAAGGTGCTGCAGCAGTAACCAACCATTTGTGCAGGTTCACAGACGATCCTACCGACGGCTCGACCACAAGCAGTCCTTGATTATTCCTTAAATTAAAATAAAAACCAAAAACTTGTAAAATTAAGATTCTGACTTTTCTGTTGAGATACGAAGTTTGAAGCACTAGCAGTCAAAGTAAGTAGCTGTGATCTAGAAGAAAACAGGAAAGCAGAGCCCCCCCTCCCCGCCACCCGCCGAGGCCAGGGCACCCTTTCCTTCCCGCCAGCCCCGCCGGCTGGGCCGTCAGGCACGGACCCACGGGTGGCGGGTGTACGCCCGTGGGGCGCAGGCCGGGAGCTGGGGGGGGCGGGTCCCAACGCTACCCCGCTGTACAGGGGAAGAGCGGAGCTGCCGGGCGGGACCCCGGGGTGGAGGTGGACCCGCAATGTGCTGCCTGTGGGACTCGGGGCGCCGTGGGACCCTCCCCCCGTCCCCGCTCTCCCTCTGCCTCCGCCGCCACCGCCTGGCACAAAGCCCCCGGCTCGGCGGGAAGGGCAGCCCCTCCCCGGGCCCCGCCTTCGGCTCCTCCCCGGCGGCCGGGCCCGAGCGGAGGGAGCCGGAGCTGGAGCCGGCGCCGCGCAGCCCGCGGGGGGCGATGTGACCCGGGCCGCGGTGCGGGGAGGTGCGGGGGGCAGGTGGACGGGCTCAGGGGGGACAGAGAGGGGGACACTGAGCCGGGGGAAAGATGTGGCTGAAGCCCGAGGAGGTGCTGCTGAAAAACGCCCTCAAGCTGTGGGTCACGCAGAAGAGCAGCGGCTACTTCATCCTGCAGCGGCGTCGGGGCCACGGAGACGGCGGCGGCCGCTTCACGGGTACCTGGTGGCGTGGAAGGGGGCTCGCCGGGGCGCCAGACAGGGCCAGGCCGAGCCGGGCCGTGGGTTCTCCCCCTACCTCCCACATCTGCCCTGCCCCGCGGGAACTTGTCCGCTCCGGGGGGGACCCTCCGGTGGGGCGGGCTGCGGGAGGCGGGAGCGGCCTCTTTGTTCGGCCCGCGGTGGGGCCCCCGGGCCGGCTCGACTCGGGGGTCGGCGCGAAGCGGGGAGGGTGGGGGCGCGGGGCCCCGGCTCTCCCCTGAGTTGGCTCGGGAGC
>JAAGAY010010224.1:0-48481 GCA_011801015.1 Ardeotis arabs | reverse complement strand
CAAAGATGATAAGAGGGATGGAGCACCTCTCCTGTGAAGAAAGGCTGAGAGAGTTGGGGCTGTTCAGCCTGGAGAAGAGGAGGCTCCGGGGAGACCTGATAGCGGTCTTCCAAGGGGGCCTACATTCAAGGCCAGGTTGGATGGGGCTCTGAGCAACCTGATCTAGTCAGGGATGTCCCTGCTCCTTGCAGGGGAGTTGGACTAGATGACCTTTGAAGGTCCCTTCCAGCTCTAACCATTCTATGATTCTATGATTCTATGATCTAGGCAAACCCCCCTGCAAGGAGCAGAGCCATCTTCAACCACATCAGGTTGAAGCCCCCTCCAACCCGGCCTTGAATCTTTCCAGGTATGGGGCATCTACCACCTCTCTGGGCAACCTGATCCAGTGTTACACCACCCTCATTGTAATAAATTGCTTCTTGTATCTAGTCTAAATCTACCCTCTTTTACTTTAAAACCGTTACCCCTTGCTCTATCACAACAGGATCTGCTAAAATCTTTATCCCTATCTTTATTATAAGCCCCCTTTAAGTATTGAAAGGCTTCTATAAGGTGTCCCTGAAGCCTTCTCTTGTCCAGGCTGAACAGTCTCAACTCTCTCAGCCTTTCTTCACAGGAGAGGTGCTCCAGCCCTGTGATTATTTTATGGTCCTCCTCTGGACTCGCTCCAACAGGGTCATGTTTTTCCTGTGCTGAGGGCTCTAGAGCTGGATGCAGTACTCCAGGTGGGCTTTCACCAGAGCAGAGTAGAGGAGGAGAATTACTTCCCTTGACCTGCTGGCCGTGCTTCTTTTGATGCAACCCAGGATGCAGTTGGCTTTCTGGGCTGCAAGCTCACATTACCAGTTCATGTCCAGCTTTTCATCCACCAGTACCACCAAGTCCTTCTCTGCAGGGCTGCTCTCAATCCCTTCATCTCCCAGTCTATATTTGTGCTTGGGATTACCCTGACCCATCTGCAAGACCGTACACTTGGCCTCATTGAACCTCATCAGGTTCACATGGGCCCACTTCTCAAGCTTGTCCAGGTCCCTCTGGATGGCATCCCATCTCTCAGGCATGTCAACCACACTACTCAGCTTTGTGTCTTCTACAAATTTCCTGAAGGTGCATTCAATCCCACTGTCTATGTCATTGATGAAGATGTTAAACAGTATTGGTCCCAATATGGACCCCTGAGGGACACCACTTGCCACTGATCTCCATCTGGTCTTTAAGGCTTTGAGCTTTATTCTCTGGATGCAACTATCCAACCTATTCCTCATCCACTAAACAGTCCACCCATCAAATCCGTGTGTCCCCAATTTAGAGAGAAGGATGTGTGTGTGGGGAACCATGTCAAAGGCCTTACAGAAGTCTAAATTGACTTGTTGGTGAAGTATATGATACCTCATTCTTTCCACAGTATAACAAACTTTTGCAGTATGACAGGAATTCTTGTTGTTTCACGAGGCATCTATTACTGCATAAATGTTTAAATATGTGCCAGAGGACGTTGTGTTGGTGTGGTCATTCACTTGTTCATATTATAATGCCATCAAATGTTGGACTGTGTCTGAGGAAGAACTTCCCCAAAAGGAGTCTAGTTTGTGTTCACTGAATCCACTTTGATACCAAAGCAGCAAAGAGCATCAAGGGATTTGATTCAAAAGCACACTACTGCCCAAAACCAAATAGTCATTAGACTAGACACAGCCTATATGGTTTAGAATGCAAAGAACAGAATGAACATTTTTTAATTTATTGATCAGGTAATTGTCTTGATCAGAATAAATAAGGAAGGCAGTCAAGAAAATTGGAGCAGTATAGAAAAAAAAAAAAATAGAGTTTAGGAAGCTAACATTTGGAACGCATGAAAATTTAAGTTCATTTTAGGAATAATTTTTTACTACAAAAATTAGTATTACAATATAAACTGTTAATTCTGTCACAAAGTGAAAGGGAGGTTCACTATTATAGCACTCCATGCCAGTAGAAGAGGAGAATGGACAGTTGTACTAGGATAAATTGAAGTATTTAAGTTGTACGCTGCGGTATCATTCACCTTGTAGTGAATATATATTCAACCACCATCTGGTAACGTGAATAACTAAACATTATTAAGATAATCTAGTTTACCACTGTTGGACTTTGATATTGGTTTTCATTATTAGAAAATAGTCACATGTACAAAAGAAAATCCCAGGTATACCTTTGTCTTATTAGCGAATATAAGGAAAAATTTACATTTCATTTTTAATATAGTCGAAATTGAGCTTGTTTTAGAAAAATGGCTACTATGGTTTAAGTGTTTCCTAGCTGCCATTTAGATACCTTCCTTGCATTTCTTCTTAAGCAGAAGAATTTCATTACACTGAAGCACAAGATAAACTCAAAAAGCAAGTTAAGGTCAAGAAGAAACAGAAATTTCTTTTAAAATAAAATATATTGCGTAACAGTTGATTTCATTTTCTTCAAATATTTTTTCAAATACAAAACAGTCAAAACAAATAATTTCTCCAAATCGTGAAGAAAAAGAGAAGGACCAAGAGGTACATGGAAATACATACTGAGAGTAATTAATATTTTATTTTGTATATTTTTGCTGCTCAGATACAATGACCATAACACTATTTTTATATCAGCCAGATCGCACCTAAGATAAAAATATCAGAGATAGATTATCTATTTAAAGTAAATAAAACTATATATTAATAAATATTATAATAAATAATTTGTACTAGGTTGCAGTAGGATTGAGTCTGACAAAAGAATGTTCTCCCTAGAGCTCTCAAAGGGAATAATTAGTTCCAAGTCTGCTCTGCATCAAGATATTTCAGATTTACTTCAGGATTAAGTAAGAAAAAATGTTCATGAGTGAACATTCTTCTCTAGTAATAATGGAGAAAGATGTATTTCTTGCACACTTGAAAGCCTCCAAAATTATAAGTTTTAATATAAAATATATTCTTTTCCTGCAGGAAACTACCAAACTTAAAGCTCCAGATATCTGCACACACTATTGAGAGCAACCAGTGTCCTCCACAATCCTGAGATGTCTGTGAGACTGGCAGACAAACTTGGAATCTTTTAGCCTGCATAAATTTGATAATATTGTACCTTATATTCAGACTATTCCTAGTGTACAGTTAATTTACCTTGGCTTCAGATAGATTGATTAATTAGCAGATGTTCGAGTAGCAAAATATTCACACTTCTTAAACATCATATAAATTGCCTAGAAGTATACAATAAAACAATCAGAAAGAGGAGGAAAACCAAGGTTAAAGGATGGAGAACCTAAGACTGTCAGCAGCAACTCAAAAGATTGCATAGCAGAAAAATAATGATCGTAAGAAATGATCAGTCTATGTTAAAAGTATGATATTTCCACTGAATTTAGGTTTAAGATTAAGAAAAAGGAGAAATTATGTCTTTAATTTCTCTTCCCTTGCAAAATGTGTTAGCTTGGCTACAAAGAAAACAGAGTACATCATGTTGCTTTGGCAGTGTAAAACCAAAATGGACTACTAGAAACACCCATCTGTAAACTGGATTGCACTTTGCTGGAACCTCTTTAGGTCAAAATCTTTCTTGGCAAATAGAGGGAATACAGTAGCAGCAGGAATATAGTCGGACCATTCATTTCTTTCTGAGTAAAGCAGAGGGCACAGACTGTAAAATCGTACTCAAATGTATCCCGATTGACAATGTGGTCGCTGCACATGAAATATCCATCTCATGTGCTCTTTGAAGTTCCTTGTGCTGTTTGTATTGCTTATTGAAAGAACTGGGCAGAAAAAAAAACTTGGATGCCATGTCTTTATCTGCCACAATCATGAAAGCCAGTCTATTCTGTTGTACTGTCAATGTGTCTGACACAGAGGAGATCAGTAGTCTGTCTTTGAAGCTTGGGTATGTCCACAAAATTGGAAATGTGGGAAGCAGACAATCATAGATCGCTACAGATAAAAGAGGAACGGTGTTTTCAGATTTTACTGGTATAAAGGAAGACTAAAACACATAGAGACAGATGTAACTGGGTATAATAACAATAAAGGTACCTGGAATAAAAACCGTTTGGTGTTACCAGCAACAGAAGGTACTGTTTTACAAAGGTTTTCAGGCTCAGGTTATTTACCAGGGGTTATGATGAAAAAGCAGACAAAATATTAGGAAGTAGATAAATACAGCAGACAATCTTCTGTACAAATAGCAGTAGGATTTCCTCAGCCTACCGTAAAATTTCAAATAAATGAACTTTCCAAGCTTTAGGAAAGCTTTAGATTTTTCTGAAGCTGAAGGAGAATTTAAGCTGTTTACATAGGACAGGTTGAAAAATTAATTGGGGATTTTAAAGGTTATGGAAGAGTTGTTACCCTACTTGATCTATGAGTACTTGTAGTTTAAAATTAGTTACTGTGCTGCAAAATTCTATAAAACTAACCGTTGTCACTGAACAACACAAGGTCATCATAAGGAAAAAAAGTATATAAAATAAAAGAACTGTGGTTCCTCCCATGTGAGACAGAAACAAAGAATGCAGAAGACATGGGCCAGCATGCTGTGGACTGCCACAATAAACTGAGGCAATAAGAGAGGTCTGAAATAGTTTCTACAGTACCTAAGGCTTTCAGAATATGTGTTCACCAGGTTTTTTGGAGGAAAATTTGTTTACATATAAAAGATTTTTTAGATGTGTCAGTTTAGTTACAGTTATCTAGCATTGCATAAAACTTCCAAAAGCATCTTGAGCCAACCACTACTTCTCAGATCTCCTCCATTCAAATACAGTCTGTATAGTAGATATTCATATGCCAATATTTTTACACCTATTTGTATTCAAATCTTAGGTGGTATTGAAGAAACTTTCATGTGTAAAGAAGACCAAATCCACATTCTCTGCAAATATATTTTGACAATGAAATATTTCTCTTACTCGTTGCATAGACTAGGAATGAATTAAAAGAAAAGGCAGACTTGAGTGTTCAAAATTACAAGTACAAATGCCACAAGAAATGATAGCAGACCATAATGCACTGTTGATAATGACTTGACTACTGCAAAGATATAGGGCTGAATTACTATTCTTAGATAAGGATTGAAAATTCTGTATCTATGTGAAATCTTAGCTTGGAGAAGCACTGCATCTTAGTCTTCCATTAAAGCACAGTTTTAAAAATAAAACTGCACTTTCTTCATTTGCTTTATGTCCTAAACTCACTTAACAACAACAACAACAAATATTAAAAAGATTGTTAAAATTATAAAGTTAACATTGAGGGAAGGAAGTGGTTTTTTGTGCTACAAATTTAGATTCTGGTTAGAAAAATAGTTCTGAGTGTTTGAAAATAACAAATATTGTAAAAACAGAAAAACTCCATTGAGGAGCCAACAAGAAACAACTGTGTTTTGCAGCATTTGTATCTTGATCCAAATATGGTACAACGTTTCAACAAAAACACAAATATTTGTACCTGTTAAGAAAACAAAATGTTGCTAATAATAATGAGATTGTTTGACTGTAAAGGTTGTAAGAATTCCATGTGCAAATGAAAACCCCTCTGCACTCAAGTAAGATAAACTATGCCCTGTTTTGTGATCTTGCCTGCCAAATACCTGCTGGTTGAGCAAGCATACTGACTGGTTAAATTGATTAAACACCCGTGTGGAGAGACTGTGATTTTTTTTTTTAACTCAGTGAAATGCAACAACTCACTTGGTGAGTGACAAATTGTTTTTGAAATAGATCATGTATTTAAGAAGCAGATACTTACTGCCCTAGTGAAAAAATGACACTTGGGAAAATTTCACGTTTAGATATGACTTTCTTTTCACTTTGTACCTTCTCTATTAAAGTGATGGAAACTGCAAATTTGTAGACTTTCCTATTCTGATTATAGTGCAAAGAAGATATCAACATTTTCCACTGTAGTATACAATAATGTTTCACAGTTTTGTATTTTTACTTTCTGTATAATTATATGTACCATCAGGATGATGAAATTCATGTAACAGGGAGCAGAATTTTTATAGTTATATTGTCTCCTTAATCCATTAGTTATACATAAAAGAAGGCTAATGTTGCAGGAAAACTCTCAGTAAGGATGAGAGAAGTAACACTAATTTGTAGATGCCATCAACCAGTTTGCAAGTTTAGAAAAAAATTGTTGATATAAATGCAACAAATTATGCAACAAAACAGCCATAGATCTAAGCAGAAAGGTGTAGAAAAACAACTAAAATAAGTTTTATTTATCTGAATTATTAATTAAAAATACATGCAAAAGCTCATGGTGCCGTAGTGTGATGGATAGTAAAGTATGTTTTTAGTATTTGCATTACATACACAAGTGCTATTTTTTAATAGTAGATTTGACTATGAATTTTATATAATTTGCAAAGAATACACACACTCACTATACTAAAGTGAAGGGGCAAGTGTTCTGCACCATACAGAACTCAGTCCTGGTTTACCAATTATCCAGATTGAGAACCTGACATAGCACACTTTTTCCCTTCCTTCCCATGCAACTAAGCTTCATTTTTATTGAGACAGAAATAGATATAGGTTCTTCCTATGGCAAAAAGTACAATGATGGAGAGAGGGATGGTTCACATTTCAGTTTCATTCTGACAGGAAGTTAAAGAATGGCAAAAGTTGAAAAGTATTCAGAAATATGACAATTAAAACACAAACATTGCATCTTTAAATCTCTCAGTAAAGCAATATTTTTGCAGTTCTGACTTACTATGTTCAAATAAAATATTAGTCTCTTTTAGAGGAAATTTATAAAACATCTTTACAAAAATTTAAAAATAAAAACCTTTACTTTTATTCTAGTCTTGGTAATATCTTAGCTAACACAATTAACAGAGAAAATATGCTCCATTTTATTGCAGTTTGCTCTGTGGGCTCTTACTGCCAGTGCTTGTATGCCTTAATCCATAAGTATAATTTTCATGGTAATTGAGACAAAGAAATTCTTCAAAGAACGGAGTTTTCCTTAGTGAAATATTTCTTCTTCTGTATGTGCATCTTCAGATAGTCCTTGAAACATATAGTAAAAAAAAAAAAAACAAAAAAAAAACCACAGAGGAAAACCCTGTGTTATACTTTTTGAAAGCTGCCTCTTCCTTTCACATCAAAATGTTAAGTCAAGGTAATTGTTCTTTAACAATCTGTGTAATTTTTGGTGTGGCCAAAGAGTTCAGGAACTGCTTTACTATTATGAGTACTTAAGAAACATAAAGGTCTGCAGGGTCTGAGTCCATATATTAAATAGATGAAAGGATCCATGTGCTGTCAGAGCACTTCTGAAGTGCTCTTTTGTAGAATTTGTTGTTCTGGTAATTACCCTATGAAAAAATTAAATGGATTCTCAAATTAGTAAATCAGAAATAAAATTTATTTCTTACTTTGTTAGGTAGAAGGAGGGTATATTATGCCCTTGGTTACCTTGTTCATTCAAAAGTAATGTCCAGTCCAGAAATAATAAAGTTCAATAACACTATTCTCTTTATCTAAGTAGTGTGGCCATTTTCACTACGTACCACAGAACTAATCATCAGCGTCTTAAATTATTTCTTGATTTTTTTTCTGTCTAAAGCTATGCCTTCTTTCATTGACCAATCTTTATTTTAGAGAGCATTATACATACTTTTGGAAAGCTTTTACAGGATTCTGTGGAATGTTTACTTGACAAATCAGTATTTGACAGAAGGTCATTGGCAGCAAAGTGCAGATGAATAGATATTTAGATATAGGAAGGCATTGAAATATTAAAGGAACATGTGTGACATATGATTTGAAGGCTGGCATTTAAAATGAAGTTCATTAATGCCTTTTCCTTTCCACATGCAATTTCAACCTGTGACTGAGTTCAGTGTTTATTAAAGCTATCACTCAGTTAAATAGGAGATAACAAAGATATTAAGAAGAAAGAGGGAGGAAAGGTAGAGGTGGAGGATCTCTAGAGAACTTAAAGTAATTTAGCAAAACTGCTGATTTCTAAATTCCTAAAGTTAAGGTTAGTTTTTTTGATAAAACTATTTAAAACATTTGAGATAAAACTCCTTTGTGTACAAATTGTGAGAAAGCCAAGAAAGTTAGACCACAAGTGTAAAAAATTTAAAGTGCAGAATTATTTGTCTGCTTTCTCAGTAAAATGTAAATATTTAAAATAGCATTTCTAACTCTGTATATTTTTCATAATGAGTCAGCAAGTTCACAGCCAAGAAAAACATATGTATGCATATCTATCTACCTAACTATCTGTCTATGCACACAGTGCACTTATACAAACATATACAGGCACATAGGTTTTCTACTTCACAATTTGGACTGGATCTTATAGAGTGGCAGCATTGTATGTTTTCAGGAGGTGACAGTGGTGTGGTCAGATTTCAACAAAAAAAAATTGTTATTAGAAACAACTTTATTAATAAAGACGTTTTATGTTAATAAGTAGAACAAAAATGCTCAAACCAGGGAAAAGGAGGAGGAAAAGGAAAAGAAGATGACTGAGATGAGGACTAGTACAAGGCTCCAGAGAAAATTAAGTGGAATGAAAGTTTATATTGTCCCCTGAACCAAAAGCCTGATAGTGTTGTAGCCTTTTTCAGCTATCATCTTCTGGGAAAGGCACTGGATTGTAACTTGGAAAACCATGATGATGTGAGGGAGTTGCACTAGGTTATCTTTGAAAGTCCCTTCCAACCCAAACTATTCTATGATTCTGTGGTGTGGCAAGCCAGTACAAACTGCTTCCCCACAGTGCAGCGTTTTCCTACATTGAAAACAGTAGTAGAAAACTGTTATCAAAGTGCTGGTAAAAGCTTATTCCTCTTAAAGGGTTGCTGTTAAAAACTGAGGCACACTGGAGTTAATTCAGACAGCAGCCTCTAGCCGCACAACTGCTCTGTGACTGCACCCTCTGATGGATATGAGGAGAGGAAGGGAACCCGAGCTACCTTCGTCCACGTTTCCTGTGATCAAGCTTTAAAGACACGAAAGTCATTGTCAAGCAAGAACAAGGGAAGGTGAAACATAGCCCAGGTGACACAGGGTGGAAGTGGTCTAAAAATTTTGTCCAGCTATCAGGGCCAGCAGAACAGCATGAATCCCACCCTATGCAAGGTTTTTGCCGCTTTGGTGTTCACATAAAGGTGAGCTCTGTCATTCAAAGGTGCTTCAAATAAGGTATGCAGCAATGTGTTGAGATCAGGAGAGGATTCATCTGACATCTGACTTGTGGTGCAAAGAATTTACATTCCTGCCTGAAGTCCATCTCTGTCCTGGTTTTGGCAGGGATGGAGTCAATTTTCCTCTCGGTAGCTGGTGTGTTTTGGATTTCGTGTGTGAAGAATGTTGATAGAACACCCTGATGATAGGAGTTGTTGTGAACGAGACCAAGGACACTGTCCTGCTTTCCAAGTCTCGCTAATTTGCAGATGCAGGAAGCTGGGAGAAAGACAGACAGAATAATTGATCCAAACTGGCCAAGAGAGTGTTCCGTGCCATACAGGTCATGTTCAGTATATAAGTGGGGGCTGGCCAGGGTGGGTGTCTGCCTTCCTGGCATCCATCTTTCCCCCTTGTTTACTGGCATTGTTCCCTCTACCTTGCTGGCTCCCTTTTGCTCCTTTGCTTGCCGCTTGGTTCTGTTTCTGTGGTCACTGCTCGGGACGGGCTGTATCGGTCATTCAGACATTGGGTGGTGAGAAAACACACATTGTTCACTTTGTATATTTTAATATCCTTATATTCTGTTATTATTGTAGTTTTCCCTTGTTATTTTAGTAAATTATCTTCATCTCAACCCTGCAAGTTCTCCTTCGTTCCCAACTCCCTCCCCGATCCCACTGGGGAGGGGGAGGGGGAGCAAGAAACTGTGTGGTAATTTGGGCTAAACCATCACATTCTCCACAAAGGAAGTCCTGAAATACATGCATTGAAAATGCTATGGTAGGCCATGGAACATGATTTGCATGCTGCATCATACTTTATTCATCATTCAAAAAAGATTGAGGAGTTTCTTTACCCCAGAACTATGTGATACAAGAGTTATATGATGTAAGGAGTAACTCAAAGGGCTTGAAATACCTGGACCCCCTGAGAGCAGAATACTTACAGCTCATTGATTCACCATACACCCTTAATAGCCATTTTCAAAAATAACATTATTTATTCTAGAACATGTAAACAAGACTGCAGGTACTTTCTATTTGGAAATGAAGAAAAGCAGGAGAGGTTGGAGAGACACCTCCAGGATATGTTGTTAATTCTGCCCATAAACTCAACTCGCAGTTGTTAAAAGCAAACTAAAAGGAAATCACCAGCATGATGTTGTCAAAATCTATGAAGTCTAGATTTGATGAATAAAGAACTCGTATTTCATAATATAAGGCATAGAAATGGTAAGACCAGGTCAGACCAAAGGTCTATCTGTGTTCATATCTTCTTGCTTCTATGTTTCTTCTTTTACTTTTCCTAAATAAAAGAGTGAAATCCACAAATGCATTGTTTCAAATTAGAGATTTTCCAGGCAACAAGTCTGGGCCAGTTATGATTAACAACATTTTTTTCTCTTAGAACAAGGTGTAGAGAGGTGCTGCATTTTGATGCAATTGACGTAAACTAGGTTTCCACTACAATTCCCCTCCCTCCTCTCTGGCTAAGGACAGGCATAGTCTACTAGTTAGAATAGCTTTATTTTTCCAGAATACAGACATAAGATACATGGTGTTATCATATTCTAATTATAATTCTAAGACTATGCTGTGAACTCTAACATACATACCTACCATATATCTATTATGTAGAAGATGATAGACATGGGTAAGTTGGAAAGTGTGACTGGGAATAACTTACTTTGGCTGGGCTCCTAGTGAACATCAGCCCACTAGGAGTCTATATTACTGCACTTCTGTGCAGTCTACCCACATGTGAAAATATCTTCTTCAAAGAACCATGAATTTTCAGAAAGTGGATGTTGTTGAATACTGAGAAGCTTCTCTTTCATTGGTGGGACAAAGTAGGTACTTAAAGGGTTGTTCATGGATCCATTATCCTGTCCTTTGTTTTAAAAATGGAATTGAATGTGTATACCATCAGGTACAAACTTATGCAGAGAATGAAGCTGAATTAAAACCAGCTAGTATGTTACATACTGTTGTAGATGGTCACATACACATGTTTTCACACCCAGTTTTTTTTTGTTCATATATCAGCCTCTAACTAAACAGAAAGTGAGAAAAGAGGCAGTGTGGGTGGAATGAGTATTGGTATTGAGAAAACAGTGAAGGCTATCTCAATGTGTAAGTATTAAGTGCTTTTATTGCTCTTTTACAACTGAAATATGTTGTATCTTCCCAACAATCTATGCCAAAATTTGCAGACTTGATAGCACTGATTTACAAGCTATCTCACATCTGGAAACTACATAAATTGTCTATGTATTCTGGTGAATAAACAAGACTGTACAGTCATATAACAAGATCCTTGAGACTACCACAATATTGTCTTTTCTTATAATACCCATATTTCATTTTTATATATATGGCACTGCGATAATTAAGATTTACTACCTAAGCATTCATATCAAGCGTATCTGTGGTGACAAAATCAGTCTTGAAAGCAGATAATTTTCAAGAGATAAAGACAGAAATGCTATATGGAGATTACTCCAAGTCACAAAGTGTACCCAACCTGGAATACAAAGCCAGAAGTTGATTGAATAAAGCAAGGCTAGTATGAGTCCAAACTAAAATAATTCCCAGATATTTTGGGAGAGAGGACAGGGAGGGAAGCAGATATAGTTATTTCTTCTCATATATATACATGTACTCATAGATATATATATACACACACATACATGTACAGAGCAAGAGTGGCATAAAACTGAGAGGTTGGAAAAGACATAAACATGTACAATGGAAGACTTGCATCAAATCCACAGTTATGGGAACTAATTTTCTCATCATATATAAAAAAAAAAGTGCAGCTACACACCTTGTCTTCTATAGTCATTCTGAAGAGTACATAATAAGGGATGTACAAACTTAGAACATATGATATACCAAGCATGACATACCATGCTACGATATTTGGACAGGGCAGTTCTCCTTGTGTTATTAATTCACTAAGGATTTAAAGAGGCAGTTAAAGAACCAGTTTTCAATTAAATATGCATTAACTGCACTTGTTGAGCTATTTAATAATTATAAAAATGTAACTTACCTTGATGAATTCAAGCATGTTCATTCCAGTCATACATTTTTTCATGTACTTTTTGAGAACAGCTCATAAATCTTGATTTGTAGCATCTTGTAATTGAAAACTGTAAACAAAAAGGATTTTGCAACCAGTAAATTTCAAGGTGTCTTTGAAATTCACAAAGATTTATCTTCATCTCTTCAGTTATAAAGCCTTACAGACTAGGATATTTCCTGGTGATAGGTATGTATTTTACTACTAGAAACAGGAAAATACTGGAGTAAATAATATCTTTCTTCATTATAGTGATTCCAATTATTGTTGGATACTATTTTGCCATTGTTGTAATTAAGTTTAAACATAGATTTTTTTTTTTAATCTAGCCTTGAATAGCAGCTTCCCAAAATGTAGAAATGTCATAGCATTTTGCATGTGTCACGCTATCTTTTGTCTTCTCTGTCCAGTTTTAACTTTAACTGGACAAAGTTAAATAACTAGAAAAAATTCTTACCATATCAAAAATACTGTTGTGTTACTCGCTTGGTGAGCTACTGGTGTGTTCCAAGATGCCTATTACAAACGTTGCAGGCAATAAATACATTTATCTCTTTTCTACAGAATTGCAAAAGGAAATATATAAAAAAGTAGGATTTCTGAGCTCCTGCTGGGCAAGTTATTCTGAAACTCCCAAAGAATCATGGATTTCAGTTGTACTACCCTCAGAGTTTATTCTATTTCAGAAAAGGTGAAATAAGGATGTTGTTACTATTGTTATTTCACTGAAACTATTTGTTATTATTCCAGTCTATTTCCAGCCTTTGTCAAACAGATCTAATAGCAATGCAATATAATTAAATAAGCAATAGGTAACACTGCAACCAACAACTGTGTGTCTATTTCTGATTTATACACTATTTTAGTTACATAGAGTCCATGAAAGAAACAATATTTTTTCCCTCTGAGTCTCATTCTCCTCTTGATGTGATTGTAATCAAAGTACAATGTCAGATCACTGGCATCACTTGAATCTAGGGCAATTACAAACTCAGGTCAATTTGGAAGTTCATTTCCCTTCCTGGCTGCCGTCACAAGATGCAAAGCAAAATAAAAAGAAGATGGGCAGGATGGGGCCGGGGCTGGGGGGGCAGCAGGTGGGGAGGATTTTGAGTGACAAGAAAAGTGTCCATAGACTGTTGTAACTTGCACTTGTTTTACAGCATACACTCTTGGTCTTTCCTAAAGAAATGCGTAAATTAGTTGATTTTTGCAACTGACCTTGTGAACAATGGGTTTTGTTTCCCATTTCTAAGCCTAACTGCCTTTAAAAATACTAAAACGTGAAAGTGCTTTAGGTATTGGAGATATCCCATATTTACAGAACTGTACAGGTCTGTTTTTTTAAAGCTCTAGTGTGGGACATAAAATCTAGAATCCATCTCTGGAAATGCCACAGGTTTCACTTCTGACATTGAACAAGACATTTTTTTTTACACAGGTAGATATTTCAGTTACCTATAAATAAAATGAGAAAAATAATTTTCCATTTACTCTTGAGTTTTTTTCTTTACAGATTTATTTATTGACTGCCACCTGGGATCTCTACATTCATCAGTGATAAACCATCCAAGCAATGTAAATCATTTGGATTTTTTTCCGAAATATGTCCTTTTTTCAAGCTGACTTCCACTCACTTGATTGATATGACTAAGATATGCAGTTGTCTGATTGGGAAACTTGACCTCCAGTGTATGAATACTCTGTGCTATACTTGTAGAAAAAGAAACTCATGTAACACTTCATTTCAGGAAATGCAATTATTTTTGCTTGACAGTGATTATTTTAGGTTCTTTTTTGAGCAGAGATTTATGATGACATCTCTGTAGCCCATTGTCTTCTAAAGTTCGACGACCACTACCAACATCCAGTAAATATATATATACATATCTTATATTTTTCTTGTCATTCAACAACATGTTTGGTTTGAATTCTACAGGCTTCTTCCGCCATCCAGCATGCATCGTAATGCATCACATACCTGCACAGTATATTAATGAACTCAGATTCCTTTTTTTCCTATATTTGGACCTATTAATGCTACCTCTCTGCTAGAACACAGCTGGTAAATTGTGTCTGTTGCAAAGATGCAAGGTATGACCAAAAGTTTTAATATTTCCAAGTACTTATTAAAATTTTTCCAGATCTTGCCATCTCCCAAGGTACTGAATTCTATACTCTAATTATTTTTTGTATTATAACTCCAACCCAAATAGAAGCAAGAAATACTGGATTTATTTTTTTTACCTCCTCCCAGGGGTAGCAATTAATTCCCTTCTTCTTAAGAGGAAAGAACCTTGACTGTGACCCTCAAAACTGTGGTCTGACCTTCAGAAATAAGTCCAAAAGCACAGCAAGTTGAGACAGCAGGTTTCTCTTGAGCAACAGTAGCAGCTGTGGGAGCTTTGACAGTTCTGAAGAACTGGTTCTTTTCTAGGTTGCCATGGTGAGGCTTCTCATTTATAAGCCATTAATGTTATGCTTTCGTTCCTCAAAATCAAAATTAATTGTTTAGCAAATGCCTTCCACAGGAGGTAGGTTAATGAAATAAATCAGTTTAGAAATCCTGCAAAATAAATTAGCAATCCACCCTTTCAGAATCTCTTCTTTTGAAAGTCTTATTTTTAAAATTCCTTGTTAAAATTCTGCACAAGCGGTTAGTTGTCCATACATTGTTAATTGAGCTAAAATACTTGTTTTCAAAGCCTCCTCAATGTCATCTCATTTCTTATTGTAAAGCATGTATCCTGCAGCCTGTCTTGCACCAACAGTATAATTAATATAAGTTGACCAAAGAAACTCTTCTGGTGATGGATAGATCTCTTACTAAAGAGATTTTTGCCTGTAGTAATTGCTTCACTTCCTTTCCCTGAAGGCTTCTCTGCTGTCTTCAATACACTGACTACCACACTAACACATTTCAAATATATTCCACATTTCAAATATATTCCAAGGCCAGGTTGGATGGGGCTCTGAGCAACCTGATCTAGTCAGGGATGTCCCTGCTCCTTGCAGGGGGGTTGGACTAGATGACCTTTGAAGGTCCCTTCCAACCCTAACCATTCTATGATTCTATGATTCTATGATATACCACCTTTGTTTCAAAAACCGAAAATAAAAAACTTCAGGCCTTTCTACTTGCCGTTTACTCTTCTTGCATTAAAAGAAAATTCATTTTTTTAATAGTGCTATTAATAAATATTACAAAGGCAAACCCATCTTAAAGGCTGTAAATAGGGAAAAAAAAAGCCTACCATAGAGGCAAGTGCACTAATTAATAACATTAGTACCACAGGAATACGTTCTTTCGTATTTTGGAGCTATTAAAAACTATTAATTATTCTAGAAGCAGAATTCAATGCCCTTTGTTTTCAGCACCTCAAGCCAAAACGCCTTGACGCTTTGATTTATATCTGATTGCTAAACCAAATGTGCACCATTAAAACTTGATTTCAAATGATGCAGGAAGGATTGATCCTCATTTAGTAATTCTCCAGAAACTGAACATTTTGCTTTTCAGGATCACTTAGTTACTAACAACACTGGTATGGCATAGGATTCACAAACTGGTGGCTTATGGTTCTGAAGGCTAATCAGTGTGATCTGTAACATGAGGGAGTATTAAATCAGAATGTTTTTCTTGATGTCATCTGAAGAGTTCATTTGGAACAGTACAGCTGAAGATAGAGAGCAAAAGCAATGGAATGAAGTAGGTCACGTGGAAAAGAAAAGTTAAAAAAGAAAAAAGCAACATGCAAAAAGAAGTGTACATAAAAGCAAAAGGAAAGAAATAAGAATATAATTGCAAATGGGCCTGACATGAAGTAGCAGTATGTGAAAAAGTGATAGACATGTAACAGTTGAACAGCCATCAGAGATGGGGCACAGCTGCTGCAAACGGGCAAAGTCTCCAGCCTTCAAAAGAGTATTATTCTGAAACAGAGTGTGCAACTTGTCTGCACAATGAAGAAACATGGAACACAACACGGCTGCTTCTGCTGGAAAACAAGAAGACAGTTACCTGAAAGACACACAGGAGACAAGCAAGGCTAAGCTTGTGAAAAACTGCTATCTTTTCATTATTTAATTTTACATATTTAACATACTAAGACATACAGGTCTCCAAGGAAAATTAATTCATATATTAAAAATACATTTTTGAGACCTGAAGTGCTAAGAGAATTGCAGAGTAGACAATCTTTGCAGAATGTAAAATAAGAAATTAAAATCCCTATCTAAATCCCATTGAAGTGAATTTATGTTTTAAGAATTTTCCTTTGACAGAATTCACAGGTTAGTATGATAATAGCTTTATGCCTTCCATAACACAAAACCTCAAGGAAACATCCCTAAATCCTGTGGCAATATTTGCTTACTTTTTCTTCCATATCTTTCTCACATACCTGTTCTATTATCACTTACAGTTGAAGATAAGCATTGCTGTACAGTTTCAGCACAATTACTTCTTCTTCTGAATTGCTTTGTCTGGAGTTAATCAGCTACAATAGAGACTCCAATCAGACAACTCAGAATCTCCTTACCTCTTTTCAAGAGTGCTTGAGAACAGGAGCACTTGTCCAGTCATCAGCCCACCTTCTCATACCCTCTGCTGCTGTTCTCTTCAGATGTAGTCTTTGCTTTCCTGAACTTTCTGGCTGTGACATGAATCCTCTCTCTTTGTCTTCTCTTATGTTTTTTTCCATAAATACTGAAGGTGTATGCAAAGTAGTCCAAGAAAATCCTGTCCTTGAAGAAAAATGCAGAGCAATGGGCAAGTTCAGGAAAATTCTGTGAAAAAGTGTGGGTAGGGGATTACAGTAATGAACCCAAATGCCCTAGGGCTGTATGACAGAAAGTACCCATGGAACAGAAAGGCTCTCCACAAGTACTAACTTCTTCCTGAAATGTGATGGCAAATGTGTGTTTGTTCTAATGACAGATTGTTCCTATAGATGTGATGACAAAAGTGTGTTCTAATGACAGATTTTGAAAAGGATGAAGCAGTAGCTTTGTGAATATCTACTGAGACCTCTTCCAGGGTATGAGCAACAGAGCTGAAAACTCATCCAAGTATTAGTTTGAAAATCTTGTCAGTGGACAATGAAGACTGGCAATACAAATTTAATTCTATTTGAATGAATTGTCCACTTCCCATAATAGATGTAAGTGAAGTGGAATGAGTGTCTTTTGCAACATTTTTTTTCACATCCTTTAAAAAATCAAATTCCCTGACTGCAATCAATCTCTAGAAATGCAATAGTCTGAGGCAGTTTATGAGTCACAGGTTCTTTGCACGCTACCGAGCTTCTAATACACATTTTTAATCTGGCTGTTACTTTAATAGGGGTTTATTGCCCCAGATGAGAGCTCTGATTCTCAGGTGTAATGGGACAACAAGTATGTAATTTGTAAACCAACTTGGTGATTGCAAAATGCACTTTACATTGGATTATATTACTTAAAAATCATCAATGCTTTTGAACAAAATCTACTAGCGTTTGTGTATTCATTAAACATTTTCATTACTCACGTAGTTTATATACTTTCTGTATTAAAGTTTAGGGTCAAATCACTAGTCTAAACATAAAATGGAGTTTACTCTTTGACCATGATACCAAGCACGTCGTGCTAGACTGAGTCAAATTATTTCATTCATGTTGATTATATTTTATTATGATTCTTGATTTTATGCATTACTGCTTACTGTGGTCTTTTTAAAACAAACACAAAAGTAAGGGCAACTGGAAACAGTAATGAATGAATATTTAAAAATATTACTGCCTTCCTTTTTATGTAAAATGCTCGAATTAGAATGTCTCATGGAAGCTAAGAGTAATGTCTCCTTCTGTATGTCTTTTGAAAAATTAAAGGATTTTTTCTCCATTATGACATGGACTTGGGTTCTGAAGAAATCAATGCCTTTAATTCAATAGAAGTTTGTCATGTTCCAATGTCTTGGGCAATCAGAGTGGAACAGTTCACCGTGAGTGTTGTCTCCTTTAAATACCAATGGATATATTCAGAAATATCCTGAATTCATACAAGCACGTTCATATGTTCATACTAATTCTTGAAATTCTAATTCTTGAAAACTAGAGTAACAGTAGTTATATCATTATTAATGGTTATTTCATTATTAATAATAGAATTGATTACCAGAAACCCAGACAGGCACTTTTATACTGAGAGTTGAGAGTTTTTAAAAACAACTTTATTTTCCATAAATCTTTCATAATGCACAACAGTTGTGCACAACAGTTCATATTTTGTTTTGCATCCATACAAAAAGAATACATAAATACTTCATAAAAGAAAGCACAATAGTGGTTATTATAATGAAATTTCTCCATAATTATGTTTTCTTGGCACTAAATCATGTGCTTTTTAAATCTAAATCAGAACTAAAAAAATGTTCTCTAAGAATGAGTTTTCTTTCTAGGGTAGACTAGGAAATCAGGGATTCTACCCTTGTTGTATGGTTACAACATGAATAAAGACTATGCTGCAGGGAAGAGGTAGCCGCTGTCATTCTGATACATTATTCTGTAAGAGTAGCACAAGGCTATGACTGCAATTCTTTTTCAGTTTCTGGCTAAGCACTCTCCTTCAGGTATTATTACTGTTCATGGGAAGTCAAGGTCCATGCTTAGCAGTCCTTGTGTCTGTCTTTCCTGCAGTATGTGATACATAGCATAGTGGCATTCATATAAATACCTCTATTTTTTTTAATATAATGGCTTTTATTAAATAATTGTATTTTTTTAGTGATTTAAAATTGAGGACTGCAGAACTTTTTTACAAAAAGCCCTCACTAAAAATATTTACATGAAGAACTGAATACACTGAATATATTTAATATCAGTCTTGTTATTTTTTTCTATTTTATTCTTTCAAGACATTTGATTTGACATCTTGGGTAATTTTGGTATCATGTCTCAATCTGGGAACTAACCGAGAAACATATGAATTATTGCTTTCAAAAATTATAATTATTATCTCTATGTCAATATCTACCTTGCTTAACAAATCCCATCCACATTGGAAGCCATACATCTTATATGTGTTTCAAAAGTTGTATCACACAAACTGAATAGCAAGAAGTTGTTTTAGAATGATTTTGTGCTATGTTCGCTTTTGGTCTATCATTTGTGACAAGAATTGGCTACCAATGTACAAAATAAAACATTTTTTCACACGTCAAAATATTATAATACTGGAAGAGATCTGAGCAGAAATAAACTACAACTTTTTAAATCGGTGAATATATTCAAAGTACCTCCAGGATTACAGAACTATGTTTAACACATAAAAGTACAAAATATATAAATTAAGATAGTAGTTTTGAGACCTTTTGAACATTGTGTGACACAATCACATTTTTAAAAGCCAGGAATATTACATAAGATAATAAAAAATCAGAAATCAAAATAAAACATGAGAAAAAAATCTACATTCTCTTGAAATATTTTTATCCACTTCTATTTCGTGTAAGAAACTATTTCCCAAGTGATTTGTTTTAATATATTATACATGACTGTTATATAAAAATTACACAATGTTCACTATCCATAAAAGACTTTTTAAACTTTGGAATCATCTAAGTCCTAAAAATACTTCAATCAGATTTTATCATAGAATCATAGAATGATTAGGGTTGGAAGAGACCTTCAAAGCTCATCTAGTCCAACCCCCTGCAAGGAGCAGGGACATCCCTGACTAGATCAGGTTGCTCAGAGACCCATCCAGCCTGGCCTTGAATGTTTCCAGGGATGGGGCATCCACCACCACTCTCAGCAACTTGTCCCAGTGTTCTGCCACCCTCAGCGTAAAAAGTTTTTTCCTCATATCTAACCTATATCTACCGCCCTCTATTTTGAAACCATTACTGCTAGCCCCATCACTACAGGCCCTACTGAACAGTCTCTCCCTGTCTTTCCTATAGGCCCCCTTTAGGTATTGGAAGACCGCTATAAGGTCTCCCCGGAGCCTCCTCTTCTCCAGGTGGAACAGCCCCAACTCTCTCAGCCTGTCCTCGTAGGAAAGGTGCTCCAGCCCTCTTAGCATCTTTGTGGCCCTCCTCTGGACCCTCTCCAACTGGTCCATGTCCTTCTTATGTTGGGGGCTCCAGAACTGGACACAGTACTCCAGGTGGGGTCTCACCAGGGCAGAGTAGAAGGGGACAATCACCTCCCTTGACCTGCTGGCCATGCTCCTCTTGATGCAGCCCAGGATGTGGTCGGCCTTCTGGGCCGCAAGGGCGCATTGCCGGCTCATGTTGAGTTTCTCATCCACCAGCACTCCCAAGTCCTTCTCCTCAGGGCTGCTCTCGATCCATTCTCCACCCAGCCTGTATTTGTGCCTGGGATTGCCACGACCCATGTGCAGGAAGGCTAGACTGAAACAGTAATTAATATGAAATTATTGCCTTAAGGCTATATCTGCAAGTAAAAAAAAAAAAAATTTTCCAATTTTTTCTTTGATCAATTTATTTCAAGCCCCAAATAAAGATTTTCTTAAATTAATCTGGACTTTCTTGTGCCAGTCCTGATCTGACAAA
This sequence comes from Ardeotis arabs, assembly GCA_011801015.1. Classification (NCBI taxonomy): domain Eukaryota; kingdom Metazoa; phylum Chordata; class Aves; order Otidiformes; family Otididae; genus Ardeotis; species Ardeotis arabs. Next base: position 27,671 of record JAAGAY010010224.1, on the reverse strand, counting down.
GTGGCTTTAAAAATTGTGGAAAATCATAATGAAGGGGAAAAGAGTCATCAGTAAAGCTCTTGAGACTTCTGAGGGATAATTTTACTCTTCCAAAGTGACAAGAATAAAGAGGAAGGATGACAAAAAAAAAGCCATCTGAAATCAAGTCTTTGGAGACTACAAACCAGCATGTATTCCATTTTAATATTGCCTTACAATTTATATCCAGAATGTTCATGTTTAATACATAATTGAAATATAAAACTGCACAGTAAAATCTATCAAACCTCTGTCTGTTTATTATCAAATGAGAATAGTTTCGATTTCAGTGTTATCTGTTGTTTCAGCATGGATACTTTATTTTAGAAAGCCATTATGCTGATTATCATCTCAATATATTCTGGTTTACAATTTGTGGGTTTAGTTTCTTATCTGAGAGATACTTTGAATCAATCTAAAATTATTTATGAATAGTAGAAGCAGACTAAAGATTAAGTTTATGATACAAAACAGATGTAAGATTCTTTCAACATTATAATGATGCCTTATGTAGAAATCTATCTTTAGTATTACCATATCAAAATCTTCAGGCAAGGCTGACGTGAGACATGAAATCTTACTTGGAGTGAACAGAATTTCCAGTTAATGTCTGGAAAAATCAGCCAGTGAACATTTGTGCTTGGATTCCACATACTGCCTGAGAGCTGAAGTGAACAGCAAGTAAGACTAGGCTGATTACCTCAAAAAAAAGACCATCCTGTTTCTTAGATGAGACATGCTATATACAAGCTAAAAATACTTTCATGCAACCAATTTACAAGGCAAAGAATACATTTAATATCTTTACTAATAAGGCAAACCTGTTTTCTTCTTACCTGAAGAAAGAAAATAATAAAGGATAGAGGTTTAATTTCATTAACAAACTATATTATTTTTTCCTTGATGAAAGCAAGATAAAAAAATTACATTCAATTTAGAAAATAATTAAGGGAAAGACAGATATATACATGTTTTGCAGTTGGAATAGTGGTATGATACAATAATTCTGCATAATCTTACTGAAATTCTACTTCTGTATTGATATAAGAAAACTACTTTTTAATACAAATTGCAATTTATACAGTGTTAAATCATGCATGAACAAATTACGGAATTGAAAATGTATACACATTACGAAAGTCAGTTCTGATCTTCAGCCCTGATGCTTTCACTACAGGGTATGAAAGTCATAAAAATTGCTCACATAGTAAGAAGAGAAATCCACTGAATCAAAGCTTGTGTTGAGAGCAGGCACCTTTAAAAACATTCTGATTTTTCCAAAATTCCTCTTAGCTTTAAACCAACAGACCCGATTTTGCTTTCATTTTATCTAATGAAGTAATCATATTAAGGACACTGTAATTGTTAGCATTTTACAAACAGGATGGGCCTGTTAGTCAATCTTTTGAATACCGTATTTTGAAACACACAGCAATATCTGTGGGAAACAAATGCCAAGGAACCATATGCACAAGACTTGATTAATCATCTAATGCAGCTAGTTGTACTGATTCTGTACAGACATGAAATTTGTTTTCAAAAAAAGTTTTGTTTTCGTTGGTAGAGTTTTGTACATAAGAGGTGCAACTCCATAAATGTTCTAGTTTGGACTGCACTTTTGAATCATATTTTGCAATCATCTCTGACTTGTTATCCTTTGATTTGTGATGTGAACTGGATTCCTTCTGGTTAAAATAAAACTGGAAGACACACTGCAGGGGTCCACTTAATGCAGTGTAAATTTAAAAGGGCATTTAGAATAAAACTAATCCAAAGTGAAATGTGTACATTATAAGTTCAAGGAATAATACTTATCTAATGCAGGAAGAGCAAAAAGAACCACAATGTCCAGTTCAAATTAGAACTTTTTTCCTTGAAAAAAATTTAACTTTTCATGGAAGATCAAGTAAATCAAACATTATTCAGAGTCTTTGTAAGGGAGGAAGAATAAAGGGGGAAAAAGAGCCCAAGTTTCTACTTTGAGGCTTAGTACTTTTATCCAAAACAAAAAACAACTGGGTTCTGATATGTGTTCTGCTGGATATTTAATTGCTTATATGAAGTGGAAACATTTCAAATTGGGATGGATCATTTTGCTCAATGACCATAAGACTCCATTAGAAAGGAGATATTAAAATCTCCTTACAAATACATGGAAATTGAGTTCGGTTCTCCCACCACTGTGTTTTCTGCAAAGATCTAAAGTTTAATTCTAAAGATTTTTTTTTTCTGGCTAAAACTTACTTGACAAATTCTACCCAGTTTTGCAGAAAACATCTGAATTATCATAGTCATTTACTTATCAGCCGCATGTACTTGTGGGGAGGGAAGGGAATGGAACTTTATTTTGGTTAGTATTGGATATCCCACAGTCCTGCCAGTCCACATAGTAGACTGCTGCAACACCTGATTAGAAATCAAATGCTACTCTGAGTATTTGTCTGCCTGAGCATTTTACTTCACATCAGGAATGCACTCTTGAACTGAATCCTGATTTTTCCCACTCTGGCTATGTGATTCACATCAGAGATCAATCTTGAGGCATATAAACAGATTTCCTTTCAGAGGAAACTAAACTGGAAGATGCACTACAGAAATGAAAATGTGAGTCAGCTGCTGGTAAATCCAACAAACCAGACTAGATCTACTCTGAAGTAAAATCCCCAACAGTGCAGATTTTGGATCCTCAACACCAACTACTTCACTCTACAGCTTTTCTCCTATTACTCTACAATATTTATTTATAAGGATGCTACTAGAGTGACAAATGTCCCTTTCTTTCATTTTTTAAACAAGATCTCGTCTCTACCATCTATTATATTATTTACTTGAGGCTTTTAGTTTCTAATTAACATTTAATTCAAAAAGTCAAGTTTACAGCTTACACATAGTAGCAAACAAAAATCTATATACACTGACACCACACACACACAATTTTGCTGTTGACATTAAGATTAATATCAGCTTTTCCACAGCCAGAAAAACTTCAGTCTTTCTATTACTTTTCCTTTTGAAAGCTCAATCAACACTTTTTTTTTTTGCTACTTACTTCTAGCTAAGCTTTTTTAAAAAGCAAAAGATAATGCTTTCAGGAAGCTAAATAATGTATGATTATGATCACATTGATCATAATGAAGCGGCATCTAAGTAAAGAGGTAGAAGAGCAATAAAAACTGGTAACAATATAAGTAGAATATTTCAGTTTACTTTTTGTAAATAAATGTAAGTAAAAGCTCAAATTTCAGTTTTATTAAGTGCCTTCTGCATGCTTGAAAGTATTTCTTATTTAGCATTTGCCAAAAGTAACATTTCCCCTCAAGTTATTGTGCTTACAGGATGTTCTCTGGAATTACATGAGAACACTATTTTTCTTGAAGCCTGTTTTGTTATAGTGATAAAATGCAAAGCCATTTCCATCCCGATTGACATTAAACACCAATAACACCTACTTATCTTACACTCTAGAACAGCAGTTTAATTTTATTTTATAATTGTGTTCTTAATGATGAATTGGATAATTACCTCCTGAACAATTTGTATCTGTATAGACCTGAATCACATTCCAGAAAAGTTAGGTCAAGCGCTAACCCTCATATAATGAAAAGAAACAGCTGAGGATGAAAGTCCATTTGAAAGCACAAACCTTAGGCTAACATATTAGTTTCTCCTGAAAGGATGTTTTATGGATTTGAAAATTGCTGTGTAGCAGTGTCTTGTAAATCCAAGCCTCAGAGACAAGGCATGTCAAAGGAAAGGAATTTTTAGTATGGGGACAATAACTAGATGTCAACCTATGCTTTTTTTTTCAAATGTATTTCTGAAAGAAGATAATAAATCCTTTGAAGTTTAGGCTGTTTTGAAAATTTAAGCTTTCAAAGTTCAAACTCCTACTTAATTTTGCAAACTTCACTATTCCATAACCTCAAACACTTTGATCTTTTTTAGCTGCTTTACCCTGGGAATTTGAGCTTCTAATTCTTTTTATATAACTAAAATGTCATATAAAAGTACATGATGCAAAGCTGTTTTTCTAATTGCACACATACAAAAGTATAGAACAGATTCACATTTCCACAATGCAACATTTTGTCCATTTTTTGTATGTGTGGGTGCTTGTGCTCTGGATTCCACCCTTTCTAAGAGTTCTTCACGCTACCTAAGAAAACTGCAATCGGGGCTGCTCTTTCAGGCAGACTGATGTCCTGGCCATTATGGTTGTTATATGTCCCATAGCATATTTTCAGCTGGATGCTCTGTACTCAAATAGAATGTTCCTAATTGCATTGTGTCCCTTATTACTATCTCTCTGCATAATTTTCTAATAGTGAAGGGAATGTTTTGCCACTGAAGTGGTTGTGTATTACTGCTATGTTGTTGTGCAGAATTAAACAGCTGTTGCATAAGTAATGTTGCAAAGGTGACTACATTTTATTATGCTCAGTGAATACATTTTCTTGTATGCATCTGTGGTAAGGATAGCCATGAGACAAATTGTGTTCATCATGTATGTCTCCTAACCTTCACTGTGCTCACTAATCCACCTCCCTTAGAGCTATGTCTAGTTTATGTGAACTTTCTAACAAGTCTCAAAAAAGTCTTTTGGAGAGGTATGCCTGGGCACAAAAACTTATTCTGCACAGTCTTATGTGAGGAGAATAGTGAATAGACAGAATCCAACTGATATTCAGTCTAGCTTCTGAAACCACACTAACCAAAGCATATGTACTCAAAACAAACAAAAAAAACCCCACACAGTCAAACACAGAAATATAATCTAAATCCAACTGTGTGTGGCTTTTTCTGGCTGAAGCACTTCTTTCTTCACTGAATTTTGTCTGAAAAAAAACCCAACATTTGGTAGGCCATGAAGATTCTAAACAAATATGAATATACTTGAGGTTTCTGTGAGGAAAAAAAAAACTACAGATTTTTGGAGGATGAGTAATCTCTCCCTCATCCAATAACATTCCAGTCCTCCTCTTAGTGATAAATTGTGCAGGAATAAAAATTCTTATAAGCCATTAATTTAGATAATCAACTAAGACTATGCGAAAGAGAAAATTAAAATCAAGGATGCTCAGGTGATAATCTCAACTCCCAACTCTACAGGAGATAGATTAGTGTGCAGAATGAAAATGAAAATAAATGCATGATAGATGTAATTTGTTCCAGGGATATCCTTATCATATATGCCATGGAAAAGTATATTCACTGAGCATAATAAATACCCTCAACTGAGCTTCACAGACAGAACTTTCTGTTTAGAAAAGTCCTTTATATATAAAATACATAAATAGTAATTGAAATAGCTAGAATGATTCTACAGCTCCAAAAAATAATTTTGAAGATATAGTTTAACTATTATTTAAGAGAAGATGGAATTATATTTAAATCTCCTTTTTCCTAAAAGAGGACTCTCAACTCCTCCTGAAGTAAGTAGATAAAAAACAAGTATCAACAGACATTCCAAAAATTTTGTGAGTATAGTTTTAAAGAACATTTTTATCCATCTTTATAATTCAAATGTTGAGTTTCCACCTCCAATTTCCAGTAAATAATTAGCAACAAAGCTTACAGAAACTCATAAATACTCTTTTGGATCTTGTTGAACACAAGATCAAGAGTCCTGAAGCATTAGTTTGGCTGGTAAAGCCATCAGAATAATTTCTCAAATGAAGAACTATATTTCTCTAGCCAATCTGTGTGGTGTTTCAAGAACTGAAGTTTAGAAATAAATAGACTAAAAGAAATACACCTAACTCCTCCTCTAAAGAGTAATATTTTTTTCCATCTATTAAATATTTTCAAAATCATCCATTTGCTTTCTTTGCAAAATGTATCATTACTGGAATACATTATGGTATACTTTATGAGTTTGATTGGTAGTTGTCTGGAGTAAGCCAATAAGCCATTTTGTTGTATGTCACTGAAGGAGGATGAAAACTCTTAATGAGTTCCAGTACATTGAGAATGAAGGAGGCTCATTGAATTATATATGCAAATGAGTAACATAATCAGTACAGTGCTTGATTTAATTCCTTATTAAATTCTGCTTACTATAGACAGTCCCCAAATTCTCACTTTTGATGTGTTGTATAATTTTGCACTGAAAATACTTATTACTCTGTTAAGGTTGTTAAGGGGTAATTTGTCACTCAGAAGAGTCACTGTGGATTCTGAGAGACATACTCTGTGAAACAGTTTCAGGAATGATGGGAGATGTGATAGGTGAAATGCATGCACAACTGATCTTTCATAATGAGGCATATTAGAAAGGAGTGTTTATTGTAAAGGAGTTTCTACATGCGACAGCAGTGGCTCTTCCCAAGTTGTCTGTGCCAAGAACTGAAGCAATATGTGACTCTAAAGGAGTTCACTGATGTTCAGGAACCCAAAAAAAGTGTTTCTTCCTTCCACTCTGTTATAGGCATTTATGGGCGCAAGTGTGGCCAAGGTACAAATATTCTTTCCATAAACCTTTACCACTCTAGTCAATATTCTGTCTCATGAGAAAAGTGCGAACTAGGTCTGGAAGGCCTTTGGAAAAAAATGAAGTGTGCTATAAGTGAAATAATAATAGCACAACTACCACATTATTTAATATACCAGAAATATTTTTATGGGCTCCTAATTTAGATCTCCCCCTCTCAAAATATTTTCTTTGATCTAAGGAAAAGGAGGTTGTTGAGTGAATCATAATAAGCCATTTTCTCTTCTTCTATGAAATTTTTAAAAGACTAGATTTCTTTGTGATTCAAAAGCTCTTTACTTTTTGGATTTTTTTTTTTAAACTTAGATATTGTGTTAAAGAACACAGGACTATTTAAGAAATAGAGATACTGGCAGACAGAAGGACTTGCCAGCAAAACACTTCTAAGTACTGTTCCTCCAACAACATTGAAATCTACTCACTATTTTATTTAGTGAGCTTCCAATCTCTTCATGAATCACATCTGAAAGTAGAGCTTAATATTTCAAAAGCTGTCTAGTTTATGAAACCAGTTAAAATAAAATAAAATCAAAACCATACACATTAAGAGACAGCAACATTATCATAAATCTAGATGTATTATGTTGGTTTGAGCAAATTGCAGCAAATTTTGAAGTAAAACTCAAGTATACCATATTGTATTTTATGATACAGAAAGAAACTATTTGCTGAAGCCCTGTATCACACCAATCAGTCCAAAACAATCCATATACATTTCCATGCACCAGTAAATCGTGTTCAGTTCAAGAAACTTAGGACAAAAGATAATATTTCAGTTAAAAGTAGAGATGTTTCACTTATCCTCATGTTTGCTAATAAGACGTGAGGCAAGCATGCTGTTGAGAGGTGAGGAATGCCCTTATGAAGAATTTAGCAGTGATTTAATTTAGTTTAAGATTTACTCACAGGCTGACAAGAAGCAGAGACATCTGTAGGGGACAAATCAAGCATAGGAAGTGGCAATTTACAGATTAGGACCCTCTTTCATAAAGGGATATAAATGTGTTCTAATTCAAAATATAAGAAAACCTAAAGAAGCCAGTGGAAACATTTACTGCATAAAAATTTAAAAATAATGCACCCTGCTATAGATAAAAGGATTTTCTCTCTAAAGGTATGTGCCTTTTCATCTTTATAAACACAGCATTAAAGAACAAAACCATAAGGCACTTCAGTTATTTTTGGCCACATTAATTATACATCTACTTTTGCTCATATGAGCAATCTCTTTGAGTTTTAAGGTCCTATCATTAAAATATGTGTATAAATCCAGTTTTTACTCCTATATGAATATATAACTACTTTTTATACATAGTTTAGATACAGGCAAGTACAGAATCGCTAATTCCAAAGAATCTACATCCCAGCTAAAATCAAAAGAGACTGTGCTTTATGTGCACGATGAAGAATTTGTAGTGAGCAAAGAAATGGATAATGAAAATTTAGAACTCTGAAAATGCCAGAATAAATAAATACTTTTTTTGTTGTTGTTGTTCACTGTCTTACTTTGCCTTACTTTTTGTAATAAAATATTTTGAGGTACATTTATCTTCTTTCCAATGTGCCAGTGTCCTCCTTCTGGAACAACTTTATTGCCCTTCCACCACCTACTACTATCTAAACATGTTTTCTAGATTTGCTAAGAGTGTATCTTAGTAGAGTACTTTTCTTGTTCTGCTCTATTAACTCTGAAAGTGTTTAAACTTAGGAAACATAGGACTTTTAAAAGTATCCATACAAATATAAAAATAGAATTAATATCAGGCTATTTAAAATAAAAATTAAAATCTCTGGATGAAAATATTGATTTTTTTTTTCAAAATATTGATGCAAAATTTTGTAAGATGAGGTCTTTCCATTTAAATTAATCTTTTAATAGATAATGCATTCAATTCCTTGGAGTTATTTCTCTATACTATTATTGTAACTTAACATCCAGTTCTATTAATTTTTTGCCCAAGTTTTACGAACAACAGTACCATCTTATCTTTATAAGCATCTGCTTTACTCTGGTAAGAACTGAAACTGTAGTTACATTTTAAAATTAGGGCTTCATCATGTGTATAATATTCACATGGCACATATGTGCATTTCATTTGTATAGAAAGGTACATCTGTGTGTATGTATTTGATTCTTAACCCTTATCATGAGTTCCTGGAAAAAATGCTTAATATCCCTGATATTCATAATATTTTCTATGGCTGTACTTTTTGTTTCCAAGTGTAAGGATTAAAAAAAAATTCTCTTACCTTTCTTTATTTGCCTTTTTTTTTTTTCACAACAAGGCTCCTCAGCACACTGATTTGAGCTAGTGAAGTTGGTTGCTGTCAGGACAGAATTATTTAAAACCAAAAGGATTATGAGTTTATTTCTGAGATATTTCTGAACACAATGGAATAATTAGAAGGACTAAATCAATATTATGGTTTCATATACATATATATATCTATAAAGCATAGTTTTGTAATTTGAAATTTTTGTACTAAAGCTATTGTTCCGTAACATGTCTTTGTGCACAGATATACATTATATATTTCAAGATATTTTAAAAATAAACAAACATTACCTTTTTTTACCCCCTTCTGTCTTTGAAGGTAAATAAATTTGTAGCAATATGTTTCATTCACATAAACAAAGGATATATGAAGAGAAATATATGAAAACTCTGAAATGAACTAAACAAGCTTTTCTATTAATAAAAGAAACCTAGCCTACAAAACTTATTTATGAACATACCATACTCCTTATATCTGACACTAGTGTGTCCAGCCAACCAGAAATTCAATGAAAGATCATGTCATTCTGTGCCATTATCCCCTCAGTTTACCCTGTAGCTTTAAAAAGGTTCATGTCAAAAGACTGTTTTGTGACTTTTCAGTCTTCCCAACATACATTAATTTCTGCAAATGTAGTTCAATTTGATCTAAATTATAAAATGAACTAAAGTAATTTACAAATTACCCAACTTTCAAACCACCTCCGCTTCTGCCTTTCTTTGACTGGATCTAAATTTGACATTAACCTGCACATACTTTTGAGGTGCAACAAAGTATTACTCAGTCAAGAAGGAAGCCTACTCATGCTCCAAAAAAAAATATGTCAAGAACACAAAATTTTTACTGGAATATATATAAACTGAGTAACACATGGCTGATAGGGTCTACAGTTTAAATAACGTTCCATGTTGTTTAAATGTATCAATACACTGTCAAATAACTGTTGTCTAGTATACCAGCATAGTTGTCCACCTAATTTACACCAATTGTAGAAATACAGAAATACACTTTTTAAAACACCAAGATATCTGACAAGTAATTGTTGGTACAGTGCTTATTTTAAAGGGACCACAGAAGAAAATGTTTCCCAAATGCTATCAGCATGCATCTGTACCTCAATATTTAAAATTTTACTTCATTTTGAAATTTTATTTGGCCTAGAGGAGATAAAAAAGGATTAAAGCTGTGGAAGAAAAAAAAACAAAACTTGTTCTTCCTGTCACCAGTAAGCTATTTCCTGTACAATGTGAATGACCACAGGGAAGAAAAAATAATTTAGCTTTTGTGACAAAATCATGATGTCAGGCACAATATGAATGGGAAAAGGACAAAAGATTTCTAGAAGGGATGCATGTGTTCAGCAAGATCCTCCAAACCAGCATTATGTGGACACATGATGTTTTACAATGTTACTTCTCCACAACCAGTGTCAATTAGAAGAAATGTCAGCAAATTATTGCCTGCTGAAGAGTAATTTCAAGTGAGGCCAGTAGGAAATGAACCAAAACCAGGAGCAAGTGAAAAATATCTCCCATGTTTGATACAGTCCCTGGAGCTTAGACAACCTGTTATGCTCAAATTTATACAACATAAAGCCATTGCTGTAATGTAGCACTAAAATGTTTTGTACTGTTAGAAGTGTTCTTAACAAATCAGACAAAAGTTTTCTTGTGCTTTGCATATTGCAAAATTTAGTTGCAGAGGTCAAAGCATGTATGTGTAGGCACAACTGAATATTTTTGTTCCCCTTTCCACTCCATTCCTCATGGTGCCAGTTAGCATTTCTTAACTCTGTAGCATGCTTTTGCCTTGTTTACTCTAAAGGACTTCATATCAGAAATACTGATGCATGTAATTAATGACTTCTGAAGATAGTAAACTTGTTTGATTATTTTGAATGTTTATAATTATGTTTAGAAATAAGGACATAGAAATCTGAGAGATTTTTCTAAATCTGTTGTGTACAGTATAGCTATTGGCAAGAAGAGAAAGTTCTTAATTGATTTTATGAGTCAAGGTAATAATCTATGCTCTGCAGGCAGGTCTTCACTCCTAAAAGATAACAAAAAAAAAGAAACCCTGATGTGCCATATTTAGACAAAAGTAAGCAGTTGTCAAGAGACTTCTTATTCTGGATGAAAAATGTAGTAACTTTGGCATCATTTATGTGTTTGCAGATAATTTAGGGTAACTATTAAGCTTCTGTAACTCAGCAGGGAGTTATGTTAAGGCTGTTTCACGGAAATTGTTATTACAAAGCACTGAAAACAAACATTTTATTTGTACCTGCTACTCATGATTGTTGCCATTCTTGTCCTAAGGTAAGCAGTAGCAAACACCACTTGAATTGCATGTCTTATTCAAGACAGCAAAGGGTTTCAGAACTTACACCACTTGTCTGTTTTGTCATTTCCACAGCTGGCTCTGAAACCCGCTGAAAGTAAGCATGCTAAGGAAAAAAATACCTGAAATGTTATGTACCCATTTCAGAGCCTTAAGAACCAACAGCAGCACCTTAGACGCTAATCTGTCTTTCATCTTAACAGCCATCTGATCTCTTTTTCTGCGCTATCCTCTTGTCAAAAACAGTATTTACTGCACTAACCTCAGGCCAATTGTGTCATGGGAGGCACTAGCCTTTCACTATCTAATGCTGAAAACTGTAGGGGGGAAAAAAAAAACACTTTATAGTATTCCCTTTATAGTATTGACTTGTTTGGATTCAGAAAACTGGTTTTGCCTGAAAATTTTTAACTATTTCCTTTTGTCCATTCCTAAATTACTCTATTGCTAAAACTCATATTTTAAGTATAACTGGATAAAACAAAAGTACCTGAATACCATTTGTGTATTGGTTATACTATTCAATCGACTAAATCTCTTTGTTAGGACTGTCTCACTCTGCCGTTGTCATCAAACATCAGAGTAATAAGCAATATATCTTTGTGCAGAGAAAGAAATGCAAACGCTTAGCTTTACTGCTCAGTGCCCTAAGAAAATATGTACATTATCGTGAGGGCTTTGAATGGCTAATTCTCGTGATCTAAGTGGTAAGTCATGTATACACATATATACACATGAATCAGGTGAACAAGCTGTTCAAGGTTTTGATGAATTTTGCTGAAATGTGCAAACTATGGGTTTTAAGGCTAAGTCCATAACATCATTGTCCATAAGAGAAGTGCTGGATGATATTTCATACAGTATCATACCTGGTCTTATGCTTTGGTCTACTTACTCTCAAAGGCTTGACAGTGACTCTAAATCCTAGTTAGAGAATTTTCTCTTATCTGCATCTCTGTCTGAACACCACTGTGTAAGAAGGAGAGGCTGTTATGATAGATTGCTCTCTAGATTCCCTATATTTAAACCTTAGCTTAAAAATTCATCTGCTCTCTTCTTCAGTTCAGTTGTCTATATTCTGATCCTGTCTCTCAGAGCTTCTCTAGATCTTTCATCCGTTCTTAACAAGTATATTAATAACATGAATACTCTCCAAGGAGATTGAAAATATTTTTGCTGGCCCTTCCCTCCTTCAGATATTTTCTTTCTTTGTAGACTAATGGTATTATACATTTGTATTATTCACAGGCAAAAAATGAAATTAAGTACTGACATACACTACAGAAGTGGCTTTTACTGCACCGTTTCTTGGGGGTAATGTAATAAAATGCCCACTTTTGGGCTAACCTATTCAAATTGGCCTTTAGAGCCTCTAGATATGTTCTTGACATTTGTATCTATAGCTTTTCCATCCTTATCTCCTAAATAAAATGTAAAATAAAACTTGTTTAATTTAGCTGAAGGTAAATTTAATGCTGCAAAATTATTGGCTTGAGAATTTAAATTTAAACCCTTTCATCAGAGAAGTACAAGCTTTTTAGCAAAATTCTGCCTGCAGGTGTTAAGCATGATAAGTGGAGTACAGTGTTCCAATCACTTTATTTTATGTGGAGAATAACTCTGTATGATTGATTTGCACTCATTTATCTTTGTCTCCTTAATATACACTATCTTGACTACTCCTTTTCTTGCGTCTTTTGCCTAGATTCTCCATCTTCTCTATGGCAATTGGTTTCAGCATTATTAAAATTATTTCAGACTACACCCGATCTTCAGTTTGCCACAATGATATGTGTGAATATGCATTCAAATGATTTATACTAAAAGATTTCCTAAAAAATCAGATTATGTTTCCCACTCAGAAACATTGTCTCAAATTAATTTTTAAGAGAGGTTTCTGCTGAAGATATGACTATAATGCAACATTTGCTTTATTATAGTCAAATTTACAATATTAAAAAGAAAAGAATGAATTATGGTAACAAAGCTAAGGAGACAAGGAAGAAAGAGAAGTCAGCAGGTATATACTTACTGAACTGAAGTGTCTGTAACATTCATTATTAACTGTGGAGAAGAAACCTAAATATGTATCTAAAATGATCATTAATAAAATTATTATGGTTACACGGAAAATATAGGTCTTTACAAGCTTGTTCATCCTTTAGCTGGATTATGCTATATTACAAATATTCCTACACTCTCAAGAACTGAAGAATATTTTGCTTACATTTATGGTCAGATAAATTAAAGAAATCATAGGAACTGGTGTCTTCTGTCATACAAGGGCAGCAAACCATCTAGAGTAGGGTACTTATATGAACTAAGAAACTTGTTGTATTCGACTTTGTTCTGACACTACCCCTCAAAGTAAGCGCAACCCATCCTACAACAGAATCATCATCTACTTTTAGAAGGCTATACCCTATTCCTTTAGCCATTAACCAAAAATACTCAGGAAAACTTGAAAAGACATCTTCAGAATAGATTATCTCCTCATTTGGTAATACAATAATTTTATTTAAATTTTGTAAACACTTCTCTGCATTTTTCTTTTCCCGACTACACTTAGACTGTACATTAACCTATTTGTAAGACGGTTAATTTAAAAAAAAATAAATAATTCTTACTTAAGCTCTATGCAGTCAGGTTTAAGCAGTCAGTCACTCTGGACTCTTTCTTGGAGACTCTGAGCATGTGACTCCTCACAAAATTAATTTTACAAAGTTGCTGCCTGTGGTTGATGGTTTTGTAGTATCTACACTTCTGCTAGGAGTAGAAAAAGGTCTGTCGTGAATGTCCGTAAGTAGCTCTGCAAAGCAAGAACTTGTCCCTACACTAACTAATAAAGCGTTCACCCACTTGTCTTGGGCCAGGTATAAAGAACTCAGTTTACTGTTTGGCTTCAGATTTCGAAATTCGGTCATGGCTTCATGACATGAAGTATTAATACACTAAGTCTCAGGATATATATAAAGGGATTTACCAAAAAATGAAAGTAATATTGATAGAAGGTTAATAAAAAGCACTAAGAGAACATGAATTTAATAGAAATTTTCTAGTACAAGTGGAAAATAGGTTCATTTTATAAACACAAAATTACTCTAATTTCTTATTTGAAAAATTAACCATACAGTGAGATACAATGGTACCAACACATACTATAACATTCAGCAGAATATTTTTTGTAGACTGAGATGTCCATTATGAGTGCTATGTTCTTATAGCACAGCAAGGGAAAGACAATTCAAATACAGGATACAGGAATTACTTGAAAGTAGACTCAAAACTTAACAAATTCATTAGGTAATCAAGTGTTCACTAACATACTTAATAGTTATGATTTCTTATGGCTTTTAGAAAAGACCTCAAACTTGATAATTTGGTTCAGATCTACTCCAGTTATTCCAGTTTTGTGCTACCTTTTTAAGTTCTCTCTCTCAATTTTCTTCTAAATATTTATAATTTCTTCTAACATACGGTAAATTTTTAAGTAGTCTTTTTATCACGAAGTGTGCTGGATACTCAGTCTGATTGGATGTTCAGAGAATAAAGTGAAATTTTGTTGCCTTTATTTAATATTGAAGTACATTAGCTTTCTTCATGAGCAAGATAGCTGATGATACACTTTCTTTTTCATGGGTAAGAGTGAAAAATCTAGATGAAAATATAGTGTGTATTTGACCAAATTTGTTTGTTTATTTCTTGATGTGTGCATGTTTTGATTTGTTTGTTGCTCTTATTTTCTCCCTCTATTGAACAGTATGGCTGCTCAAACACAAGTTTTTTCAGTTGAATTGCAGCTAATTTTCAGTGACTCAAAAGTAGAAGTGTACTCTGTGGCAATGCTTAGTTCTCAGTCTTGTTCTTATTACTTGCGACTACAAAAGAAGGAAAGCTTTTTCCTCTTCACATACATTGAACCTTTAAAGCTTCACTTTTGAAATTGCAGCTGTCTCCTTGATCTTGAACACTTTGGCAGGTGTTTTCATACTTTTTATTAAGTCAACCTTAGGATTATCTTTCCCTTCAAAGCTTTGAAACTTTTACAGAGAAAGACTGCAGTCCAGTTTTGAAATTTGCAATGGAAGACAGAAAGCAGGAACAAAATCATTAGAAATATTGTCACTGGGAAGCTCAAAGGAAGGCATTATTCCAATTCCATAGGAATCAATGACATCAAGCTAATGCTACACTTGTTTAGAAAGATAGATTATAATCAGACATCAAAAGCTTATGTGAAGACAAAACTAACTCTTCAAAAGATATTTTTTAAAATGCAAACTTCTACAGCATAACAGCTAATCAAAAATGAAAACTCCCAGATTTTAAAAAACATTTATTATCTATCCTAAATAACTATGAAACGTACACACATGAACATACATTATTATTTACAGTATATTTTGCATTTCACAGAAAGTAATTCTGTCATTTTATGTTAATGAGAAGTTATAAATCCCTAACTGATGTCTTTTGTGGTAAATACAAAAAAGGAATACCAGAAATAAGCAGATCAAGTTGTATGGGGCCATTTTTTTTCAAAGCACCTAAGTGATTCCAACGCTCGCATGTTATTGCCATTCGGGCTGTATTCAAAATCACCTTCTAGCTGTAGAAACCATTATTAGGAACTTTCAAAGTGGAAAAAGGGATATAGGACCATCTGGAAGTTAACAGACACCAAAATCTTACTCCTTTCGGCCCTTTGAAAGCCTAAACTTTAAGTCATATGAAGCATTGTCAAAATAAATACATTCAATACATTTTGCAGCCAGAAGGCCCTGTCATCATCGCTCTTGACCACCACTTGCATAACACAGACCAGAGGAAATTCCTGAATTAGTTCCTTCTGCAATTCCAGTGGAGTATATCTTTTCCAAAATACATACAAACTGTTTTTAACAGTCTCTAGTTCGTTAGCATGTATGTGACTCTGTGGTACTGAATCATTCAATTTTCCAAATCAAGATATTATGCAGTACGAATATTAGCAGAAGTCTCCACGTATTTATCAGTTGGTTTTCATCATCCAATTGTGTGAATTCCTTTAATAAAGATATGAGGTTAGTTTTACATTTATTTTATGCAAAACATATCACATAAATTATGTTTTGCTCCTTAAGTCTTCATTAACTTAATTTCTTGATAGCCATCTCATTCCTTTGTGTGTCGTCACTGACAGTGCAGCAGAGAACATTCCCTTCCACACTTTCAAAATTTTGGCAAAATATGTGCATTTTTTTCACCTCTCTCAAGCATCTTCACTCTTCCAGAATTCATTACATCTGCCGAAATGATCTAGAGAGTTCTAAGCACTTTTTCTTTTTTAATTCTAACACATACTGATATATACATACTGTTATTTACAGGCATATACATATACGCATATCTATAAATACATATATAATCATGTGGCCTGCTGATTTAGGAAAAGAAAGCTTTAGGACTTACTCCTGATATCCTATTATATTAATTCTAGAATAGAAACTATTTCTCTGTTAGTGGCACCATCACTAATAAAAATACATTATCTGGTTATTTTCCAGGAAAACATGAATAATTCTGCTTTTTCTGTGATATTGGTGGCTCTGTAATATTGGTGGTTCTGTATTGCTACCATTTGTTAATGATCTAAAACCTATTGACCATACCCTTTAAACAAGATATGTTTTAGATATTCATTCTTACAGACCTTAGCTCTCCTGGTCACATATTTCCACTGTACACTTAGAATCTTCCAGTATTTTATTTTCTGTAGTACCTAGATTATAATTGCTAATTTTGTTTTTCACATACTTCATGGTTTAACCCTCGTAAGGCACCCCAGCTATGACAATGTAGAAATATTTTGCAAAACATTAGCATTGTCTTGGTCAGTTCTGCTTTCAGACATCTGGAAGAGAAATACTTCAGCAATTACTGCGATGTTAAAAAAATGCACAACAAAAAAGGCTTGCATAGAATAGTTTGCTCCACTCGCTGTAAAATACACCACAAATAAAGATGAGATTCACAGAGATTCAAGTCTTGAATCATCATAAATATTTTCTACATCTAAATCAGCCTGCAAGCATATATATCTTTTTGTATGTTTGTTCTGAACATTGCTAAAGAGTGTTTTAAACATCATATGAATTATAATACTCGTGGTTCTCAAAGATTCCTTAAATAACTGTATGTATACACTATATGTATTAGTTACATATATTAGTTAAGGAATCTTTCAAATTCCTTATCTCATATGTCAGTGCTCATAAGAAAATTCAAAAGGTGCCTTTCCTCCAGAAAAAAACCAACAATGTAATGTCAAATTATATTTTTCTGCTTCCCAGCTTTTCAGTTGTAGAGCTGTTTAAAACAATACTTCTATTCTTGGGAGAGTAATCAAACTGCAAGACTTCCCATCAAGTGAAAGGAATGAGAGTGTATTTAGCGATTATATACTTTTGAAGATACCTAAGTCATCTTGCACAAGCACCACACAAGCTTATTTTTACAAGTGGATGAAAAACTAAAGCTAGACATTCATTAAACCTGATTCCATCAAGGCTAGGAAACAGAGCATGACTTTTTGCTGAATTTTGATTTTGCTATGAAGAAATCTATTTAGGTATCTAATGGATTTCTTGTTGCTTGAACTCGTAAATTCAGAACAGTGCATCTTCCTCATAAATATCCTATTGCTGCAGCAACAATTCAAAACTTAAAATTAGCTAGTAAAGTTATGAGTGCTGTAGCAGGCAAGAGTAGATGATCTCTTCAGGTTGAGTATCTCTATCTAGAGATAAAGGCACATAGTCAACCTGGCCAACTCAGTACAAAAGGAACAGAGGAGGAGCAAGTGTTATACTGCTCTCTTCATGGAAAACACTAACATATAAATGCATAAAAATAATATATGTATCTCCTTCTCAAAGTTTAAATGAATCTTTCCATCATAAAATGAAATATTACTATTCAGATATTTTCCTGGTGTATTACTGTGGCTGTATATCCCAAATTCTTCATGTTCCTCTTCTCCTTTATTGATATCTATCACTGCTCAGACTCTACTACACAGGAGCTCTCTACACAGGAGCTGTTCCATGGGACCCCCTTCACCAATTGGTAGTCATAATGTTTCCACTGCATCCTTACTTTTCTCGCAGAGGTTTTCCTCTAAATCATGTTGGTTTTATTAATTTTATTACATTTATTCTTAATAATATCTTACAATAGTGTTTGGTTTTTTCTTGCTTCTCAGAAGCCCTACAGGACAAAGATTTATACAGCTTAATTTTATAGCAATTCTTACACATCAAAAAAGGCAAATATTTGCTTAGCTAAAATAGAGAAGTCTTTTCTCCAATGTCTAGCAACTACAATCCAATTAAATATCTTGAGAAAGTTTGATTAGTCTACAATCTAATTCTTTGACAAGAAAAATCTTTACTGGAACATTTTTATATTATGACAGTTAGCTACAACAAGAGAATCAAGAATAAATTATTGAAGGCGAGTTGCTTCTGAAAAAGCAAACAAGTTTGGCCAAAATTTTCACCAACTCCTATTGTTTGTCATGATTAAATGTGGACTTGGATACTTTGTATTTCCCAATATGATGGTAGACTTGGGCCAGGTATTCTAGAAGTGCTTCACTTCCCTTTTACTGATCTGCAATTAGGCCCAAAGAATGTTGCTAATATTCATACTCATATAGTTTGTTTTTCTACTTGATAAAACCCTACCTAACAGCCCTTTCCCTGTCTTTCTATGCACCTCTGAAGGTCCTTTTGCAGCTTGCTGCTCTGTTAAACTCTCTATTCACTCTCACTTAGTAGTGAACTTAAATTTCTGGTATACGCAGAGCACAGCACAGAATGTCCTCAGTGATAACTGAAGAAAAAATGTTGGCATTCTCTCTTTGGGGAGATTGGATATTTGAAGAACCAGCAATTTCATATTTGTTTCAGGAGAAAAAAAAAAAAAAATCAAGGTTTCAAGCACACACCCTCCAATATGTAAAAACATGCTGAGCCAGCCTACTAGGAAAGGCACAGTCTGTGTCTGCTGTTCCCATAACATTTTGTACGGTCTTGCCATATGTGACACAGTAACAATGTCAAAGTCCTGCAAGTTCTAACCTTGCTGTAGCCACTGGATCTGAGCCTGGACTGCCACCTCCCTCCACCTCCTCCATCCCTCACTGGGAGCCTGGCACCTGCCCTTTCTAATCCCCCAGCACCCTAGATGCACCCCCTTGCCAGCTTGGTCAGAAAGCTCCTGAGAAGCCTGCTCAAGGTCCAAAGCCTGAGAGGAAGGCAGCATACCCCGCTTGCACATGAGCCACTGCAGCCACCATAAGCCAAGCTCTGCCACAGGGACTTCACAGACCTGGTGTCCAGACAGTGACAAACACATTGAGATCAAGGGCAGGCCATATGTATGGGCTTCTTGTATTAACTTTGTTATGAATTAACTATTCCTTTTTTGATGAATCACTTTTGCAGACATAAGATGTTAATAGGAAAAGCTACACCTTTCTATGGCCAATCCCATTTTCCTAGATTTGTTTTCCATGAGGAAAAATAAAACAAAATTTTAAAAAACCACTGTAATTACACAGGCTCTGCATTATTTCCAATGGGAATATGAAAAACACCTGCAGAACTTTCCCCTGTTCTCTTTCCTCCCTTCTTCCCTACAGAGGCTTCCTTTTATCACTCCCAAAGCTGTCAAGCTTCTTAGAAAATAATCAGGCTTGACAGTTCTGGGGTTAAGAGTAATATCTTGTCGTCTTATGTCCCAGTAGGCACGCACTGAGCAATTTATCACAGTCCAAACAGCAGAGTTGTACTATCTCACATTAAATGGAAGAACCTTATCTAAAAATGTGATCCCATGTGCAGTTAATGAATTTGGTTTGAAATACCATGTATTTATTCAGATTTTTGTTTCAGAGTTAATCCTCCATCTGTCAGCACCTCAGATCTCTTTGCTAAACATCGCTATACAAATGCCACTTTATGCTAATTAAAATGAAATAGTTCAGCTATTGTTTATTTATTAATTCAACCATGATGCTTGTAAATAAGACAGAATCAGGGCAGGGGGATGGAGAGGAAGAAAAATAAAAAAGCTTGCATTAGACTTGCAAATTATATCTGTAGAGTGTCAACTTTGGTCCATCAAAATTAATGGTTTGTAACAGAGCTAGTTATTTCCTCTTAGATTACATTATTTATTATAGACCAATTATAAACAAACAATAACTCTAATACAATTAAAAGTGTAATAAATACACCAAAATATAACATTATTTTGTGGATCACAAAAAAAAAAAGCATAACTTGTGGAAAAAATTATCCAAAATTTCACTGGTCTTGGTAGTATCCATAGCATCATTGTAGTGGCTTCGCTGCTGTTACTGGGATTTTAAAAATAAAGTAGTTAATGATGTATTTTCTTTATTGTGTGTAGATTCTAAGGGATTTTCCCTGTGCGTTGCTCTTCATTTCCACTATCTTCTTTTTTAATATACATATATGTGACATTTATGTGCACATATATTTATATTAAAACACAAACTTCTGATCTGCAGAATTTATCTATATAGAGCTTATACAGAAGGTTTGGCACAGATTCTTCCTGCCCATTTGCACCACACTAGAGCAGCACTTTTTGTGTTTCTTCTGTGCTGCATCATACTCCTCTTTAAAGACAAAAATCAGGAGGGAATGACGAGGAAAGCACAGAGCTGACAGCAGAAGATTGCTCAGCTTTGGCACTTGTCCACTTTAACAAAGCAGGCTCAGAGGAACACATGGCTACGCAGCAGAGCAAAGCAATTCTTTTTTTTCATCATGTACTCCAAGGAGATTACTAACAGTCAGATCACCTACAGCATAGATGCTCATTAAATATTTTAGAGAAAAAGAGGACAATGAAAAGCATCTTGAAGCCTGAGCATGAAACCTCATGGTATGGAAAAAAATATGTTATTTGCAGGAGGGGGATTCTCAAGGCCTTGAAAGACCAACCTGACTCTATGGAACATTCAAATGCGACAAAGAACTCCAGAGGGAAAGGAGGTATAGAAATCTGATTCTTTTTAGCTTCCAGCCAGCCAGGACTACTCAATATCGCAGTCACATCGGTACAACACTTTTCTGTGCTTAGTCTAACAAAAAGACAGGACTTGTCCAACTGATGAACAAGGGAAAAACTAACAAAAAAACTCTCTGTATCCCAGCAAGACACATGACATTATCCACCCATGTGTTTAAGAAACAACCTACCTGTATACCTAGTGAGTACACTGTGTTCCTACCCGTTTTTGAAGATTTCTCCCTGAAAATAAGGCTGAATTTATTCTTCTTCCTATTTTCTGGATTGCGAATCTATTTAAATTTATCAGCTTTCCTTTGAGCTCCTTGGCTGTTTTGTACCTTCTAAACTAGATTCTTCTAGAATGCCAGTTGTTAAGATAGGTGGGTCCTATTTACTTACAAGAAGGTCTACCACTCACCTGAGCTGGCTGTCACTATGATTTCTTTTATCGTTGTGCCTCTTCTTGCACCTGAGTTTCTATGTCTTTTACAGTTTTGTGTAGAAACTATTGAAATCTGCAAATTGCATTTTTTAGTACGAACCAGGAAAACTTCAGATGTATTTCCTGTAGGTAAAGTGTTAATGCATTTGACTCCTTGTAACGAAGAAGTCATTAATCTGAATGCCTTTACCTTATTGTTTTGTATCCTAGTGGTATTCTATGTAAAAAAAATCTCCTATACTAAAATACATTTTATCACAGGATGCCTTCAGGCCAGATCCTCTAGACTAGAGCAGCATTCAATTGTTAACGTTTTCATTTGGAAGAAAGAGTCAAGGAAAGAGACTGAACAATTAAGTGATACAATAGAGTGACTAAATGTTGAGAATACTGAAAGAGGAACAAATCAGTCACATCTTGCATGAAGCTAAGGTGAGCACAGGGACTACAGCAATAACAGTGAGAGACAGGAGACTGGAAAGGAGTCTCCAGTCTAGTCATCAGGGCTATGTGGGAGAAAACTCTTTTTAGGCCTGTTTTTAGTCTATGGGTCTATAGCTTAGCTCTAACTGAATGCTTGAAGCGATGGGACTACCATGACCAACTTTTTCTTCAATGTTCATTTTTTTTTAAAGTTTTACATTTTAGCACTATTTTTACTAGCTCTGCTTATGTTAACTATCTTAACACTCTTCTCCTTCTGTGACTTAACCTGAGAACACTGTCCTAAGGCCTGAATCTTAGATACGTATAGCCTCCAGAAAGTAAAAAAAAAACCAAATCACAAAAAAAAAGCACAAATCATTGTAGCTGTAGTTGACCAGTACATACACTGAAATAAATATGATTTACTACTGAGCTCTATAGCATAAGATTTCATAGAAGTCAAAATGGCAAATTCTGGCCATGCAGATTAGTTGCAATATGGGAATTCAAATCATTCACAAGGTTTTTCAATATTGTTGAATAACAGACTAAATGTAGAATAGGAAGCAGAAAGCAAGGATCAGAAAATGATTGTGTAAGAGACACAGGGTTGCCAGCTACAGTAAAGAGAAAAGTATAGATTCAAATAACAAGGTTAGCAGCTGAATTCCTGTTTAAATGACTGTGTTGGCCTACAATGAAAATAAAAGTGATTAAAGCATTCCCAGATCTGATTTAACATGTCATACTCCCTTGGGAATGGAAATTGGAGCTTCCACAGCATTCTTCAACTTCTTTCAGGTAGAGAAAATGGCTAGTGGTGTACCAAACCATTTATCAGAACTAAGAAAAAACTAAGGGAAAAAAACAAACTGAACAAAACCCCTTGCTTTGTCTGAACTGGTATAAAAATATTTTTTATAGACAACAAAATTTATGCAGTGAAAAAAAAATGTGTTGTGATAAATATGAACTGAACCAATGTTTAATGAACTGGCAGAAGAGAGAGTAAGTAACAAGTGGAAATATTTTCATGATTTTGCACATCTTTCAGTTTACAACAAGTGCAAGTAGAAGGAAGACAAATACCAATTTTAAAATATGTATTTAGAGGCCATAGTGTTCACATGCATGTACCTGAATTCAGGTGTTGGTAATGCTGATTTTTTTAAAGTGTTAACATCTTTCAGATCTTCTGAAAGATGTTAACAGATCTTCTGAAAATCAGGCCCTACCTTCATGTTTGTGTGTGAACAAATTCCTGCTTCCACCATTGAAACAGATTTTTGAAGGGAGCTGGAAATCTCACAAAACTAGTATCTCTGTCTCTGTACATTCTTATACAACGAGGTACTTGAACAACTATATACCAAACCATAAGTGAAAAAAAATAAAGAAGGTGAACTAAGAGATGGGATGCTAGCCTGGACATAGGTGATCTTTGGCTACTTTCTTTGCTGTGCTGGAAGCTTTCTCTGTGAGGAGTTCAAGTCTGGTGATGAATGGAAATGTATCAATATCTTAGAGAGGGTGTTAACAGAGTACACATTTGAAAAACGCAAAGTGATTTCATCAAAATTGATGCAAGAAATTCTGGAAGAAATTCTGTTATTTTTACTCTGGAATTAAGTCTGATCCTGTATGCTTTTCTCAGGCTAGAATCTCAGTGACCTGAATAGATTGGCATGGCTTAATACTCAACGCTAAAAGTATCACACATACATAATTTTACTTATGTCGTTTCCTCAAAGGAAAATTTTATAACTAAAGTGAGATGTGAGAAAAATGAGCAGATATAAGCTACTCTGAGTGTTCAAACCATTTTTTACAGTCATCTACTCAAAACAAGAGACATTAAAATCAATGGGACACTACTAACAAACTGAAGTAAAGTATCCTGTCCATCAGCAAACAGAAATAAACAGCAAGATAATTCTTATGCAGTACACACATTGACCAATATCAATATTGAAATCTTAACTTCAGTATCAACAAACAACAAAATCCTAGCATTTAACTGAACAACATCTATGTTATGGAAATGCAAGAGAGTTTGTATTCAGTATTTTAATCTTTTTTTTTTAAAAAAATAACAAAAACAAAAAAAAAGTGAAGCTAAAAATGCAATACATGAATTAATTAAAATAAATTGGGGAAAAAAGTTTTTAAAATTTTCCGAAGGGCTTTTAGTTCATTTGTTATTTAATCAGAAGGACCTCTGAGTCTGTCATATATTTGAGTATTGAACTAGATTTTTCTGTGTACCTAAGTCAACAATCTTTCAATGGCTATCTGTAGATAAAAAATAGCTTGAAGTGAAAACTCAGTACATGATGTTCAGAAACAATAATTACCAAGCTAAATCTTCTTCTCCACTTAAATAAAAATCACTGATCTGTATGTTCCATATTTTAGCTTCAGACTTTTTTTTTTTTTTTTTTTTAAATAAGATTACTTTTATAGAAATAGCGCTTCTGGAATTGATCTGGGAAATGGTAAGAAAGTAAGCTGTGACATGATTTTGAGAAATTCTGCAAGCTTATAATCGATTCAATATATTTTATGGCCAGTGGCCTCTGTATAAGAAATACTGTAAAGAAAAAACAGTTTTCTCTAAGACCAAGGTCCAAGGGAACTGATTTTGCGGTAAAAATGTTCATGCCCTGAGGACTCTGAATAATCACCAGGCAAACATTTTATTCTGTGTATTAATCCCTGCCTACTGATTTCTTAGAATTTACCAACTATTGTATACTATTTTAAGTTACACATTAGCAATGTATTTTAGATTATAGTCTTCCTAAAAATTTCAGCTAACTGAAAAATGGCAAAAATAAGGAACATATGTCTTAGAGTAACTTAAAATAAATGTAACACCTTCTGCATCAAGTCCTTCAACTTGTGTCTTCTACAAATCATTTCTGGAGCCAGTAATGTCATGGCTGATTAAACAGCTGGATTTGTGGGAGTGAATTTAAGATCTCAAAGAAGCAAGCTGCATACACAGCACATTTATGGTTTTATATGTGGTTGAGTACCCACACAGGCAAACCACAGTCTTAATTTCAATACTAGATACGTTATATCGTATCATCTCTGCAGTATATCTACTACTTTTAGATCTCCTGACTGTAGTTACTTCTGTACCATATGAACCTGGGCTTTGTTAAGAACAACATTTTGGACCTGACCAGACTTCTAAAAAAAGCTAAAAAGAAGTAGAAGATAGCTTCTGCTATTGCTTAGTTTAAATGGATATAATAATGCCTCCTCTTCTGGGTTTATTAGAAGTATGAGTTTATATTTATGTGTTTTAGCTTGTTAGATACATATACCAAAAAAGATACACATAAATGACAGTGACAATGGGATTTCCAGTGACACAATATTTCTAATTTCCTCTAATAAAATATCTAATTTTAAAATACTTGGTGACTCTCAATATAAGCTTAAAGGTCTGAACTCTTCTCCCTCAGTGTTTTTTTAAAAGTAGTCTCTGTAGAGGAAAAAGTAAGGACACCTTCAAAACCCCAATTTCTAATTAGATTTTCAATTCTTATAAAAAGGTTTCTTTTTATTATTCATTTTTGTAGACTCCTGAGACTGCTTTTCACATTTCCAAAGCAGCAGTGCTGGAATTCAAAAAATACTATACAACATCTAAAAATAATAGGAAGCATTCAGTTTTACAATAATTGCAGTAATTAAATAACCAGCTTTGCCAACCTCAATTTAAATAAGATTACTTATGGATGAGGTTTTTTCTCCCCTTTGGTCCTTTCAAAATAAGCCCCATGTTTCTTTAAATGAAGCTTGCTGATAATACATATCTGTCATGCCATTCCCTTTGAGTGCTTGGGGAAATAAAAATTCATAGCAATTGATTGCCCTGTGTAGCCATGGATCCAGATGCCCTTTCAAATATTCATAAAGATCTTAAAGGAGTCCCTGTGGATCCCATTTGTCTGCTGTATATTTATACATCCCTCCAGTCTTCAGGAAAATAGTCAAACAAAAGTCACTTTTGCAGCTAGATATTATTGACTCTTTTTACCTTGCAGATTTTTGTATTCTCATGCTGTGTATTGTGAGTGAAAAAAGGAACAAGATGAAGAAATGTTTATGAATATCATATACCAACTCTTAAAAGTTCTTCATTAAAGCTGGGGGCTTGAAAGTTGTTACTGCTCATAAATGGATGAAAGAAAAGGACAAAAGTATTAAAATTGGAGTCAAGTGGAGCAAAATCTGAGATAAAATTAAAGGACAAAAATGTCACATTTGCACTCAAAGTCAGACCACTAAATTCAGAGCTACATGCCTACCGAGCATTTAAAACCTCTCACTTAGATCAATGTAAAGATTGAGTAGAAATACAAAGCAATTTTTAAAAGTTTAACTCTCTTTTAGGAAGTATTTCCATGGTATTACATGTGTGAAACGTATGTTATTTAACTGGTGATTTAAAGGGATCTGCCTTTCCCCCCTTCTCCCTAGTAAGTTATCCATTTGCAGAATCCCAAGAAAGTTTGGAACAACCTTTAAGCTCTTCTGTAAATGCTTTGTCTTATCTGTTCTGTTCAAAAAGTCATGGAGCAGAAGTTGCTCATCCAGCCTCATAAAGAAGTTCATACTGGTTTGCAGGATAAAATTCTGTTCACATGATTTAGGAGTTTTCCACCAGTTTTCATTTCCATCTTTCATACTTACTGAGATTTTCAACTTATATTTGTGTCTCTTTTTAAGAGAATATTCCAAAACTGTATTCAAAAGATTTTCTAAACCAAAGACAGTGGATACGCAGAGTGCTCCCTGAACTCTTCAATCCTTACCCTGTTCTGCAACAGCTACAACGAACTTGAACAGGCCATCACTGTTGACACTGCTGCCATGTCCTTGCTCCGTGTCCGGCAGTGGAACAGAGAGCCAGAAGAAAATGAGGGGAACTCATTCAGGAAATGAGTCTTGTCTATCACCAATCATTTCCATTCTGCTGCTTAGGTAATAACTGCAGTTCAGAGTGCAGGAGTTAATTAGAAATGTAGCAGCTATTAGATCATCTAGGAAGTAATGACATAAGCTAAGCTAACGTCTGTAATGCAGAATACTAGTGAAAGATAATTATTTATCATGATCATAGAATCATAGAATGCTTAGGGTTGGAAGGGACCTTCAAAGGTCATCTAGTCCAACCCCCCTGCAAGGAGCAGGGACATCCCTGACTAGATCAGGTTGCTCAGAGCCTCATCCAGCCTGGCCTTGAATGTTTCCAGGGATGGGGCATCCATCACCTCTCTGGGCAACCTGTTCCAGTGTTCCACAACTCTCACTGTGAAAATTTTTTTCCTAATATCCAATCTAAATCTACCCCCTTCTATTTTAAAACCATTACCCCTAGTCCTGTCACAACAGGCCCTACTGAACAGCCTCTCCCCGTCTTTCTTGTAGGCCCCCTTGAGGTACTGGAAGAAGATGTCAGGTCTCCCCGGAGCCTCCTCTTCTCCAGGCTGAACAGCCCCAACTCTCTCAGCCTTTCTTCATAGGAGAGGTGCTCCATCCCTCTTATCATCTTTGTGGCCCTCCTCT